>CM059220.1:31066936-31069436 GCA_030347435.1 Clarias fuscus
ATGCGTGCGGCTGAGCTGATTAGACTGCGTAGGAAGTTAAAGAGGAGGATCACCATGCCAAATCAAAATCCATTTAAATTAAATGTAAAAATATTATAAGTAAACAACAATAGCCCACGTTTTGAAAACTCTTTCTATTCTTTCCGAGACGAGGCTGAGACGGTGTTACACGCAGAGCGCCGGCAGATTTCCTGAAGCTCAAATCTCCGAAATCGTTGTGGCATTTTTTTCTACATAGACGCCATGTTTAATAACCGATGGAGGTTTTGAGCTGTAAACACATGCGTTCTAGTACACATGCACACATGCATCGCTAGTGAACTTGATCATCTGTCTAAACATTTAACCAATGTTTTTTTTTTTTACTCAATTGTGCAGTGAATATCAATAGCTCTGATTCAGATTTTTCATGCTTGTTGTATAAAATACACAGATGTTGAAATTACCATCACTGTAGTATTTCTTCTATATGACTTTTTTATGACTTAATTATATATTAAAGGGGAAAATGACACTTTGCGCCACCTAGCAGTCATTTCACGAATTACTTTGAAATGCGACCGCTTATTTTGGCCGCTGTCATTCTGTCGCGGCGGTGAGCGCGGTGGTAATAGACATTCTCCTCTTCTACCTACTGTACACACACACACACACACACACACACACATATATATATATACACATGCACACACACACACATACACACACACACATACACACACAAACACAATCACACTCGCACACAAACACGGACACACACAAACTCACACACATACACGCGCACACATACACACACACACACACACACACACATATACACACACATACACACACAAACACAATCACACACACACATACACACGCGCACACACACACACACACAAACACAATCACACACACACAAACACGGACACACACACACACACACCTCATTAATGAACAGCTTCTAATCACAAACAGATACAAAACATGGATAAAGCAGTGATGATCTTTAATGAGCGGTTTCAGTATTTTAAGGTTCATAGTGTTCATGCTGTGAGTGTAAACGTTTGAGGAACATCTGTAAACACATCTGTAAACATCTACTAATATTTTGGCACAAGCTGGACGCAATAAGAGTGTAGCTTTACAGTTTCAGTTCTACGCCTGAGCTGAGGAATATAAATCAGAAAGGAGATAATAATAATAATAATAATAATAATACAGTAATGTTAATGTTGATTCTATCAGTGTATAAACAGAGAGCAGTTTCTCACCACTGAACAGAAGCCATCGTCCAATCAGTGTCATGTGACCAACCCGGAAGTGTAAAGCAGTGAGGAAGATCGCCTGTCAAAATAAAAGTTCTGGCTGAAAGAATACGAAACGGGAAAAGAGTTCAAAGGTTAAAGCCAAAAATAATATATAATAATAGCTTTAATGAAGTCAGTCATAATCTTATTATTTCAGGTTGAAGCCCACGTACATGTCTGCGACCGAGTATACAGTCTATAGAGTTATAGATGATAAGTGAGTGAGTAATTACTGCGTTGTTTTTAACAGAATAGTCTGGACAAGTGTGTGTGTGTGTGTGTGTGTGTCTGCAGGCTCGGGTACTCGGGTACATAGACTCAAAAATGTATTCATATCTGCAAGAATAAACAAATGAAAACTGAAAAAAAAACCACCATTTAAATACTAACTGCAAAAAAAAAAAAATCTTCAAACTGAAAATTAATATCAAATATTTTTGTACAGCAATTAATCTATACATACAGTACAGTGGAACCTTGGATTACGAACATAATTCATTCCAGAAGTGGGCTCGTATATCAAAACACTTGTAAATCAAATATTTTCCCATAAGAAATAATAGAAACTCTAATTATTTGTTCCACAGCCCCAAAAAATATAATGCATAAAAATACATAAACAATTATTAATACAAAATATAAAGTGAAAATAAAACAAATTAACCTGCACTTTACTAAAAAGTAACAATAAATCTCGACAGATAAGTGTTTCCGTTTGTGCGCGCGGACATTGTGTGTATGTGTGTGTGTGTGTGTGTTGATACAGAGAGAGAAAATGGATCTTTAACCTTTCTAATGAGACTTGCCTTTGCTTGATATGCGCGCACACGTGTGTTATAATAAACAGTACACGCATGATGTACACACACACGCTTACAAAAACAAAATACGTTACTCGCAATCCGAGGTTCCACCGTATAATAAAACTGTAAAGTGGCCGTGTTTGTACATTGAAGATATTTGAGAAAAAATTGCTTGTGGAGACGGAAGATGAGTTATAGAACACATCAAAAAAAAGTTTTTTAAACATTTGTTTGTTTGTGCACACATCCTGTAAAGACTACCGAAGGAATTTTAATGGGGTTTTCACAGATGTATTTGGCCGAGCTCAAGGTAACACATAGGCTTTGTTTCGATCTTCATCATACTTACATCATACAAATTTTAATGGAAAAAGCCCTTATATTGAAACAAAAAAAGCCCTTGAA
>CM059220.1:31074436-31086936 GCA_030347435.1 Clarias fuscus
GCGGCTCAGGTTCTCCATGGTGCCGCCATCTGAGGCCTCGCCGATTAGCGTGAAGCTGTTAGCGCTTTCTGTGGACATCATCCTACAAAAGCAGTGCAAATCATTTTTACCAAATGATGGTAAAAAATACTATCAATAAGTGAACAGGTGAGCTGTTTTACCTGGCAGGAGGGATGTATTTCCGCGAAATGCCGTCCTGCTTGCTCTCCACAAACGTCTCCTGTAAAAGACAGTCGGTGAAATCTGAGCTACAAGACATCCTTAAAGGTGAAAACACAGAACAGTACAGATGACGTTACCTCGGGTGGAGTGTCAGTGTCGCCGCTTTCCGTCTGCTTGCTCGGCGTCACGGTGACTAGCGGAGCTGAACAGATAAATAACGGAAAAAAGCAGATATTTGGAGCGAGAGATATTTGTTATGGAGAACTAATCATCATTCTTTAAATCCAGATTTCAATGCTCTGGGGTGTAATTACATTTCCTTTTTATCTGTCAGTGTGTGTTAAAGTGTATGGTGTTGTGTGATGAGTGTTCAGTGTCTGAGGTGGCAGGCGTACCCATCAGCTCCTGGATGGTGAGTCGGTCCAGGACGTTGAAGCTGGTGTCGAGTTTGAGAGGCTGGTTGCAGCGCTGGCACACGAAGCTCACCTGCATGGTGGTGCTGGACGACTTGGAGGCCTCCATGGTGCTGAGTCAGAGCAACAGTTATATAGTTTTTAATACAACTATATAGGCTTTATAACAGTCGCAAAGGCTTTATAACTTGTATAAAGCCCTTTGTGACTGTTATAAAGCCTTTGGGACCGTTATAAAGCCTATATAACTATATTAAAGTCCATATAACTTGTATAAAGCCCTTTGTGACTGTTATAAAGCCTTTGGGACCGTTATAAAGCCTATATAACTGTATTAAAGTCCATATAACTTGTATAAAGACCTTTGTGACTGTTATAAAGCCTTTGGGACCGTTATAAAGCCTATATAACTGTATTAAAGTCTATATAACAGTTATATGGACTTTAATATAGTTATATAGGCTTTATAACAGTCCCAAAGGCTTTATAACAGTCGCAAAGTGCTTTATAACATAATAGACTTTAATACAGTTATATAGGCTTTATAACAGTCCCAAAGGCTTTATAACAGTTATATAATAACGCTATAATCTACTGTTCTTCTCTGACACAATGCTTACAGTAAGATATAAATCTCTTAGCAACGTTATCTCAGATTGTTTATATCTTTTCAAACTAAGTGCATAAATACCAAGTTTAAATCCTAAACACGCAAATTTACCTTACTCATAATTTAGTAATATCATTACAGTCAAGTCTAATGCATAATCATCTCTTGTTTACGTTTTTCAGATTAGCACTCAGGCTGTATTACAAATCGCTCCCTTATCCCCTCTTAAGTACACTCCACGCGAGATAACGGAACTAAACTCCAAGCCCTACTAAGTGCACTAGATGACCATCTGAACGCCAAATGAGACACAAGCTCGAGCTAGCCGAGATATTTTGCTCCAAATATAATTAAGCGACCTCACACAATTCGGCTTATTATTTAGTACAAACTGATTCGAAATTAACATTCAATAAATCACAAAATAGGTAAATAATGACATCATTCTTAATTAAATGTAATATATTTTATCCGTTAGCCAAACAGCTAAGCTTAGGTCTTACCTGCCAACATCCGGTTTCCCCCGCCCCCCCCCCCCAATTAGTGACGGAAGTGGCGTAATTTTGCAGGTCGTTTGTGTCCAAAACTTTATTTTGCGTTACTATTTTTTAAATTATTGTTTGTACATAAGGTACACAAATTTTATTTTAATATTTTCTTGGGGAAAATTAACGACAAAAAAATAACCCCTGAGAGAAACGGACACGCGCGAGGGTTACCGTCGGTCACGTGACCGAAACAGTCGCGGGAAAACACAAATCTTGTTTCCGAGTGCTAGCGCTAAGCTAAGTGGACTAGAATTCCGTTAGAGTTAAATAGGTTTCCGGTTATTAACGACTGACAAACAGCGCGCCAGGCTCATCACAAGGCTCTCGAGACGCTTTAGGTTCGTTAACGTTTCTTTTCAATCGGTGTTTTTGCATGTCGTGTGAATATTTACGGGTTGTATCCCAAATGCTGTCTTGTTTTTCGAATAGTGCACTAAGTAGGGTAGCGCGCGCTGCCTTTGCGTGATACGTATAGTGTGCTTACATAGGGAATAAGGATGCATTTAGGATTCCGCCCTGATTTATGACTAAAATAAGCAGCTAGTTAGTTTTGTGTGTGATATATGGTTGTGATGAGTGGCACACTGTTGAAGAAGTATTTCACATTCAATTATTAACACACTCAATGCAGATTCAGATGAAAAACTAGAAAAATAGTGACTAGTTTTTAGTTTAGTTCCAGTTAATATTATGTGGATAAAGCTAGCCTCAAAACAGCGGCTATAACCGCATAACATTATATTATTTAATTTCTTAAGAAATATTAATGTGTTGTAATAATAAAAAAAAGCTGCTGTTAAACTTTACTGGAAGCTGCTTTGAAACTTTTTTGGTAATTTTTCTTAATCTATGTTTTGTTTCATGCTCCTAAGCAGTACTGTGCATGTGCTGTAGGGGGCGATGATGAGTGCGGTGAAGGCAGCAGACGTGAAGAGAGGCATCGCAGTGATTTGGGAGAACCTGCAGTGTCCGATATGGTGAGTTTCACAGAGATGACTGTGTAAATACCACTAACCCTGTAGCAGAAATGAACAGTTCTTCATGATGTCATTGCAGTATAGTGACCCGGTGTGATGTGGTCTCACCATTAGGGGGCGCCACAGCAGAGCATCCAATCCCCCTGTATATCTTTTGGCAGCAGGTTTTACCCCAGATCCCCTTGTTGATGCAACCCTCCGTTTTAATCCAGGCTCTGCTCCAAGGATGCCCTGTAACCCCAGTGGCTGGGTGTGGCACGCTGGCTCTGACCCGAACCCGGGCCTTCCACATGTGAGGGCGAGTCGACCACTGAGCCACCAACGCCCCCGTTTACCTAAATATTCATAATGCGTTTTAAATTAAAATCTCACACTTGATTTATAGAGACAGACCGCGACCCGTCCAGGTTCTAACACCAGAACTCTTCACACCATGGCAGCGTTTTCTCACAGATCTGCTGTCGAGGTTATTATTGTACACCGTATTCTTCTCTTCTTCAACATGCACTACCTGTTTGTGTTAATGTCTGACAGTTTGGACTTGATGAGCCAACCCGTCTCGACCCGGTGTGACCATCAGTTCTGCAAGTAAGTCACATTTTCACTGAAATAATAAACAACTTTTATTTGTAGTTTTTATAATAATAAAATAAGCCCCGTGATTATACAGAAACCTTACGAAAAACAAAAACATTATAGATGAATAAATAGATTTTTAATCTTTTTAACAGGAATTTATCAAGTAATGCATAATCACAGACATGGTTAATACAGAGATTTACCAACTCGCATTTCATTTATGTTATTATTATTATTATTATTGTCATTTATTATTATTATTGTCATTTATCATTTTAATTGTTTTATTTCTAACACTGTAGCAATGAAACTATTATGAAGAGCAAACAACACCATGTAAATGTATTAAAATAATGTCTAAATATTCAATTGTAATATTTTTTAATATGGATATTTCAAATATTTTTGTTTTATATTTATTTATATTTGTTTTTAAATTATTAATGAATTTACTTACTTGCTTATGAAACTGTGTATAATGAAATATTATACCGTTTTGAGGATATTTTAAAAGCTGTACAGTATTTGCACATTTCTATAAGATTCATTACTATTAATAACAATAATATCACTCCCTCCAGGAAATACACGACACCGTAGTTGTTGTAACTGATGGATTTAATCTTTCTTTTGTTACTTCACGGTCAAATCCACCGTCAAACTATACAAATGAACAAAATACACATAAGCAAACATTTGTTGATATAAACAAACTGTAAACTAAATATATACAATAAAGAAAAGTAAACATACCTCGCTGGCTGCACATAACCAAGAGGGAATGAGTACACTTGCCGACATAAAACCTTATAAATATCTTTTTCTTGTCGCGACCAAACTTCACTTGAGAACACTTGCTTCTTCTTCTTCTTAACTTGTTTACCCGTTTCACGTGGTTCTTAGCAGCGTCATAACAAAGAAAAAGTCCGGGTGCAACATAGCGCAGCGGAACGAAATAATAGTTCCTACTAGTTAAAAATACAACAAATATTCAAAAACCAGAACAAAATAAAACAAAAACAATATACATAAATGAAATGTCTCAAATAATGACATAAATAATGTTTATGGCAGCTAAAATAATATTATCCTTGAATTTAGCTTGATTAAACCTTGATTAAGGTTTTTAATGTAATAAAAATGTAGAATTTATTTAGTTAAAAAAAAATTGATTTAAATATTACATTACATTTTATTAGAATAATCCTGGATGGATCTATTTCCTCCATTTTTATTTTATTTACTATAAAAAAATAATAACGTGTTTATTTCTTGCATTAAGAATAAGCACGTTGAGATTGTGCTTATGAAGGGTTTGTTAGATGGTTTACAGAGAGCATGAATGTTCATGATAGAATCCTAAATCATTAAAATATGTATTTGAATTCAGATATCATTTATATTAAACAAAATATATGCATATGTTTATTTACTTAACTTTTTATGTCTTATGTTTGTTTTCATTACAGATTTGTTAATTGTTAAATGCGATGGTGATCATTATTACGTGTTGTATCTCTGTAGGTTCTGCATGACCAGGCTGCTGGAGAGGAATAAGAGGAAGGAAACAAGCTGCCCCGTCTGCAAGGCCAAGGTCACCAAGAGGTAAACACACTCGTATCCGCAGGGCGTAATCTCTCATATGTTTTGTTTATTTCTTTATTATTTGTTGAGAATTCCGATGTTTAAATGTGGAACAGGAGTCTGCAGGAGAGTCCAGGCTTCCAGAAACTTGTAGAAGGCCTCCAGAATTTAGTCCAATCTTACGAATTCGATACGAGCACAAACTGTGAGTGTGTGTGGAATTTTTACACTTAATGTAGACGTGCAGTCAGACTTTACCTTTGAGATATTGATGTCAGATGTATGGGCAAAAAAACTTTATCTGTAATATTGTGTTTGTAGATTTCACTGGATTGCCACAGAGGAGACAAGGCGCTAGGTCAGATTCACTCTTTTATTATTATTGGCTTTAATTACAATGCCACATTGATGATGATGATCCCGAGGTTTTTATTCTTCATCCTTTTTTCACATTTCTGTGTGTCAGTGTTGAGACGGAGTCGAGAGATCAGCATTGCAGTGGCGAGAACACGCCTACAGAGGGCGATGTAACGGAGAAAGAAGCCACACTTTCCTCTACAGCAGAAGGTGAAACCATGTTTGTTTCGCAAATTATGAAATACAAGAATGCAAAGTGCACAGGGTACAGCTAGATAAGCTTCCATGCGTCCTGGAAGGTTCAGTGTTAATAATGTTCTGTTGAAGCGGAAGGACACCATGAACTCTTCTTATTGTTCTAACCCTCGTCTCACTTACAGCTAAAGATGCTTTCGCAAAACTCATGTGTCTTGAGGATTCGCGTCCAGACACTGCAGAGCAAGAGTGCCTCGACGGCAGTCATGGTGATTCAGCACAGAAATCTGAGATAAAACCTGCAGATCCTGGAGACGTTCCTCTGACACCAGGAGCCTGTAATTCACAGACGCAGCAGGACGTCACTCCAGACGACGGGAAACGTTCCCGCAGACGATCTAAACGTCTCTGCTTGGAGCCAGACAGGATTGTGGATAAAAGACAGAAGAAAAGCGTTCAGAAAGTGTCCGAGTGGCTGCTGAAGATCTCTCCAGCGTCTGACGCGGAAGCCGAAGGCAACACGGAAGGAGCTCCTCCGATATCCACCGAGAGTGATGGCGATAGAGGGAGTACAGCATCACGGGCGTCGACGGAGATTCACGCTTCCGGTAACGAAAAAGCTGATGCGAGTCCTGGAAGGGCGTTGCTTTGTCGAGGGCTGGAGAAACAAGTGTTTGGGGCGGTGTATAAACGAGAGCGCAGGGTCTCCAAGATCAGCAAAGTCATCAGAAGTACCTCTTCTGAAAGAGAGATCGTGCCTCCCAGGAACGTGAAGGAAAAGGATGAAACGATCAAGGCGCCTAAGAGGAGGTCGAGCCGTAAAGTGTCTCCGGCTGAGACAGCCAATGAGAATAAAGATGATGGAGCGCGTGAAGATGAAACCGGTGAAGAGAACGGGTCGTTAAGATCCCCAGGCGAGCTGGAGCAGGTGGTGCAGAGTGGTCCGGATGAAAATGCTGAAAATGTGGAAGAAAGTCCAGAATTTGAAGTTTCTTTGAAGAAACCAGGCAGAAGATCAAGAAAGATGCAGGCGGTTTGGCAGGACGTGGACCGGGACTTGGCGGAGAAAGAAAGCAATAAGAAAGACCGGAAGAGACGGGTCACTAGAAGCAACTGTGATGCTGCCAAAGAAGACGAGTCGGAAAAAAGCAAAAACGCCAAATATGCCAAGTCCCTCGCTCTAGTCAGTGCTGGAACAGAGATTATTGACGTGAGGGAGAAGGCTCCAGGCAATCCCAAATTAATCGAGACAGAAGTCCGTATCGAAAGTTATCCTAGCAGCACAGAACTGAAGTCTCCTGATGCTCGGGGAACCAGACGTAGCTTAAGGCTGCAGGAGTTCACAGCTGAAGTCCAAGGTCTGACGAGGAGAACCCGATCGAAACAAACTCCCCCAAAACCCGCTGAAGAACCCGAGAAGGATCCTACCATTAACCTGGATGAGCCTCGTGAGAAAACTGGTCGTGCTGGTACGAGTCAACCTGAGGCTATCCCGAGTGAGAAACCGGACCAGTCTGTGAGGAGAAGAAATGGTTGTGTTTACAACAATGACTTTGAAAACATTGAAGTCGTGCAGTCGAGCGAGGATTCTGCTGCTCCCACGTGTGTATCTGAAGCTGAAGAACATTCCCTCGTTTCAGTTGTCCCAGATACGGTGGATCAGGACAAGCACATTTTAACAACTTCTTCTTCAACCAAAGTAGAAAACTCAAGTCCGCTAGTGGCCGTGGTTCCTGAATCTTTACCTCAGGAACGCCAGGAAGCAGCATCTACAGAAACATTGACGTCTGCTGTCGAGGACAGAGAAACGGAGCAAGAAGAAGACACAAACGATAGTGAACTTGACACTGAGCAGCTCATGAAGACCTTCAAAGCCACCAAGAGAAAGTCCTTTTACCTGGGTAGTCCAAGAACTTCACACAACAGATCCAAAGAGAAATCCCTTACTCAGATTGTAGAGGAAGATAAACAAGAGAGAGTAGACCAACCAGAGATACCAGCCATCTCTCCAGACAGTGATCAGGGTCTACCCCTAAATGCTTGCGAGATCCCATCTCAAACATCTCAAAGCTGTGTTGCAGATGCTGCGAGTGTCAGTCTGCTTCAGGTAAAATCACCTGCTCTGCTCTGTCTTCCAAAAGATAGCTCCATCAAAACCTCAGGTGCTCGTGACCATCCTGAGAAGGTTGCAGAATCCCAAGATTGCGCCAGAGCTCAAGTTTCCAGGCCTCCTGTGAATGTTGAACTTGGAAATTCTATCCAGCTTTTCTCCACAAGTGTGACCCAAGGGGAACCTCCAATCTCTCCCAGTAAAGAATCCATAAAGTCTCAGAAGTCCTCAGGAATTCTAGAGGAACCATCACAAGCAAACTCTGATGTAGACCCGAACAAAATTCCCAGCATCTCATTGGGAAGCACGACCGACTCAGAAATCCGGTGCAATAATTTCGAGTCCTCCGTCACCCCAGATGGCCTCGTCTCACATGGTCCTGAAACTCTGACCACAGAACCTGTAGCCACTCAGATCTCGGATAAGCTCGATGAAAGTGAAGAGCTTTCTCAGCCACGTGTGTGCAGGAAGAGGAAGGCCCAGAGACTGGAGTCTTCAGGCTCCGAATCCAGCGTGGACAACGAGGACTTGCCCCCGCTAGCCCAGATATTTAAATCTCACCAGTGGCCCTCGGCGCCTGATAAAGAGCCGTTGAAAACCTCTTCAAAACAAGATGGCGTCCACGCTGAAGACCGAGACCCGAGGCCAGGATCAGAGCCCGTGAGTCAGGATGGTCGCTCTCGCGGTGAACCGGAAGCTCAGTCGACTCCCGCGAGCCAGCGCGTCACCTCCTATCAGAAAGAGAAATCGGTTGAAGATGTAAATCCTGATGATGTAGAAGACGGCGGCCTTCCTGACCCCGCCTGCAGAGACGAGTGGATCTCGGATAGTCAAGGCTCTGTGGATCTTTTCGGGACTCCACGGGAAGGTGAGTAGCTTATACGTGTAATCAGTAGTCTGGAGCGGTGCGATTAAATCAGTCATGCAGATTAAGTTGTATTTTGTTTGCTGATTTTTTTTTTTTTTTTAATAAACCTACAAAGATACTCTTGTTTTGGAGGAGTTTCTGTTTTTGTCTTATGCATTTGTGTGGCTAGTGCAATACCGCCACCTACTGGACCGGAGGGTGGAGCGGAGGATTGGCAGGGGAAAAATAAGATTATCGAACAGTAAACTGTTGAATCAAATCGAAAACCTCAATACCACAAAAAAAATCCAATCGAATCAGTCAAGCTCTGATTCTCAGCTTATCTTTTACACATTTCATACAAATTTCTTAAATTTTGTTTTGATTGGTAAAAGCGTTTTACAAGTAAAATTGAATTGAATGATCTAATCATGTAAGTGGTGTTTGTTCTCAATGAGGATGTCTTACCCTCTTCATTTCAGGTGAAGCGGTAGCTGAAGGTGTCTGTACCAACACAAGGCTTTCCATCGAGTCGCCTCAATACTCGAGTGAGATTCTCAGCACTCAGGTGAGGGCAGGGCAGAAAGATCGGAGAGCAAACACACAGCTTTGGGTTTATGTTTTAGTAATAAGTCTGAAGATCCTGATGATTAAGGCCTTGACTTTAACGGAGCGTGTGAAATCCCACATGGGCGACTGAACGAATCATTCCCCGAGACGACTCGTTCTTCTGAAGAAACCGTTCAAGAACCGTCCATCACTAGCACAGTGTATACAACTCTACATAGACATTCGCCATGATTTTAAGGCGGCAGCAGTTTTGGAGTCACTTCTGTCCAGTAGATGGCAGCACATCTGTTATAGCTTATGAGATTTCCTGCCCCTGTGTGTTGGGTCCTCTGTTCATGAGGTTTAAGGGGCGTGGTCAGAGTGCTCAGTAACGCGTCCTGTTTGGGTTTACATCATAAGAGTAAAACTTCAGTACTGAACCTGTTCAGAGGAGCACATGGGAGAAAAGTGTGAACACACACACACACACACAGGAGTGAAGCAGCACTAATCGGCTGTGTGTGTGTGTGTGTGTGTGTGTGTGTGTGTGTGTAGCAGAAACAGGAGATGCAGCAGGAGCTCCACAGGCTGGAGAGGATGATGGCTTTAGTGTCCGAGGCTCTTCAGAAGAAAGACGACGACTTGGAGGACAAGAAGGATCAGACAGAGGACGAGGATCAGCACTCGGGTACGGAGCGGTCGAACCCCGATACACACTGATAAAGTCTGTCGTTAAATTCTAGTCGAGGAACTTCATGTAGAAGCTCTGAACTGTGAATACACACTCCTCTTCTCCATACACACACACACAGTAGTGTTTCCACAAGACTCTGTGTGTGTGTGTGGACTGGACTGAGCTCAGTACACACACTCACACACACTCTTGTTTTAGAAATATCATTTAGCTGTAATAATGATGAATGCACTCCGCTGTGGTTTAAAGACGCTAATCTACGGCGTGCTGCCTCGGCTATACGCGTCCCGTTGATTAGTGTTGTTCTGATGTAATGAGCTTCTCCTCTTCTTCTTCACTCGGTTCATGAAGTCGTGAATAATTAACCACAGTTAAATCTCTGAGAAAATGTAACCTGCAGAAGAGGATAAATCACACAGTGTGTTCACTCACATCAGCGCTAATGCTGAGCGTCACACAGCGTGTGTGTGTGTGTGTGTGTGTGTGTGTAACTCCGCTGTAGGACCAACCTCTTCATTAGTCTCTGTTAGAAACCTTTTCTTAGAAATTTACAGTTACAATCTGTTACAGGAACCTTTTCAGGCGTTCAGAACTAAATAACTAATCAACTAACTAAATAACTAACTAACTACTAGTTGATGCAGTTCAGTTATGATTGTTATTTAAACAGATTTCTGTACAGGAGCTGTTCCTGTATTTCACCTCGGTTAATCTGAAATTTAGAAACCTTGGCAGTAATTAAGGAACTTTTTTATTTTTAAAAGATGTTAAAGCCTTTTATACTAAAAACACTCTTTCAGAAATTTGTGTAGTCAGATTCATAATGTGTGTGTGTGTGTGTGTGTGTGTGTGTGTGTGTGTGTTTATGCCCTGCAGGACAGCGAGGCAGAGCGAGAAGTCAGCGGTCCTGTAAAAGCAGAAAACAGCCGTCTCAGAGGTCGGAGGTCAAAGGTCAGCCTGCCGTGCCTGAAGTTTCGACAGTCGGTGTGACGGAGGAACAGAAGCCGGACGAGTCGAGCGGAGACGGTACATCCGCGCAATTCAATGTTTATCATCTTTTTACTGAATGTTTTCGAGAATCTTGATCCTGATGTTTTTGAAATCTCTTCCAGCTTTTGGAGAACCTGCGATAAAGAACGAGTGCAGAGCGGACAGCGGAGGCAGGATGGAGCTGGTGGTGTCGGGGCTCAGTGCCGCCGAGCAGGTGAGAGACGGGCGGGGAGAGAGAGAGAGAGAGAGAGAGAGACGGGCGGGGAGAGAGAGAGAGAGGGAGAGAGACGGGCGGGGAGAGAGAGGGAGAGAGACGGGCGGGGAGAGAGAGAGAGAGGGAGAGACGGGCGGGGAGAGAGAGAGAGAGACGGGCGGGGAGAGAGAGAGAGAGGGAGAGAGAGGGAGAGAGACGGGCGGGGAGAGAGAGGGAGAGAGACGGGCGGGGAGAGAGAGAGAGAGGGAGAGACGGGCGGGGAGAGAGAGAGAGAGACGGGCGGGGAGAGAGAGAGAGAGAGACGGGCGGGGAGAGAGAGAGAGAGAGACGGGCGGGGAGAGAGAGGGAGAGAGACGGGCGGGGAGAGAGAGGGAGAGACGGGCGGGGAGAGAGAGAGACGGGCGGGGAGAGAGAGAGAGACGGGCGGGGAGAGAGGGAGAGACGGGCGGGGAGAGAGGGAGAGACGGGCGGGGAGAGAGGGAGAGAGGGAGAGACGGGCGGGGAGATTAACATCACTCTCACCACGCAGCTGTTCGTCCTTATGGATGCTCTTTATTTAATCCCTTTCATTTCTTGAACACTTTGACGTATCGGACCTGCAGCACACCGGACCCGTGCCGCGCGGTCTGTGTTACTCACATTGATAAAGAAACATGAACGAAAGCTCTGCAGCAGGATGAACAGAACACACCAGCTCACCCTCAGTTCTGTGACTTATATAATAACTCAGAATTACACACAGTGATTTTACTGAGTGATAAAAGGCTCTGTGATGATGTCGTGCTGATGGTTTTCCTCTAATGGCGCGTCCTCAAGTGCTCCTGGCCTTTTATTCCACAACTGTTACAACTTCACATTTATTCATAAAACATCAGCAGGATTTTTCTTTTTATCTGTATGTAGTTATATTTAACGTTGTGGAACATCAATGAAACAAAGTCACACGTTACAGCAGCTACAGACACACGGAGCTCCTCCAGCAGTCCCTCTGTCTCTGTCCCTCTCTCTCTCTCTCTCTCTTACACACACAATGTTGTTGTTGTTGTTGTTTTCAGGTTCTGGTGAAGAAATTTGCAAGGAAAATGAAGGCTGGTGTCAGCAGTCAGGTCACTCCTTCTACAACTCACATCATCATCAAAACAGGTGTGTGTGTGTGTGTGTGCGTGCGTGCGTGTGTGGTGTTTTTGGTTTGTCTGGATGTAAGTTTTTTCTCTCTCGCACACACACACACACTCTCCATTGTGTAGGTAATCACTTCCCTGTGTCGCATTGTTTTAAATCAAAGACACTTTTAACGAAGCAGTGTATTAACAAGCACCATTAAGAAAGTCTTTTTAATGTCGCGGTTGCCCTGGCAACCGTCCCCGAAGCTTTGATGTGTGACGTCCATACAGCAGTTTTATCCTCCAGATTGGAAGATCTTGGCATTTTATTTTGAACATATTCTAATATACTCTTCTTTCTTTCTTTCTTTTGTTTAGCTTAGTTTTTTTGGTCCAGACTTGATATAACGCCTCATGGTGATTAATGTTAGTGATCAGGTTATAATCCTCCAGGAGATCTTCCTAATCAGACTGCAGGACCAATATGAGCGGATGATTTGTAACGTTACACACAAGATGAAGAGTCTGAGTAACTCCGCTCGACGACAGGTTCAGGAAGTCGCGCAAG
>CM059220.1:31091936-31096936 GCA_030347435.1 Clarias fuscus
AGCTCTACAGAGAAAGGCCACTGTAGTGACTCGGAGTTGGCTCTTGGATTCGGTTGCCATGTACATGCTCCAAAATCCACAGGATTATAAACCATAACTGTTATGTCTTTGTTGTTGTTGTTATTGTTGTTGTTTTTAAAGCCCTCCTCTCCTTACTTGCACTTTATCTGAGTTGACGTGTCTGCATCATTACTCCTGTTTCACTTTAACTCATCTTTCAGTTTTAATCTGCATTGTAAATAAGACTGTCCTTGTACATTTCAGTATAAAGCGCTGAACAGGTGACGTGTGTTTGGTGGGGTTTCTTTACACACACACACACACACACTTATTTGTGATGTGTTTTTGCTTGCTCAGCGTTTCCTCCTCTGACATTATTAATAGTGAAGTGTTTGGCGTTTCCTCCTGTGCACCCACGGGATCTGTAAAATCTCAGTCTCACGCGTTCTCCATCCGTCCACCATCACTCTGTCCATCACGTTTATAAACAAACCCCCCCTCACACACACAGTGCTCTGGTTTAAAGTGTGTAGTGAACCGGTGGAGGCTGGAGTTCAGCGTGCTCATCACCTCTCGTCCTCAGAGCTTTACGGTGATGTGGAGATCAGCGTCTGGTTTTATTACTGATCAGCCTCGGGGCGACTGTCTCACGCGATGAGGTCCTGAACCAGCCTGAGGTAAGAAACCGGGCCACAAATTCTTCTGAACATGGGTTTTACTGTGTCCTTCATGGTGATCATGAACAACAAACCCAAAACAACTGCCAGACAGAAAGCGTTCCTTAGAAACATGACGAGCTGGAGTGTTTAGATTTTGTCTTATTAATGGAGAGTTGGAGACAGAGACATTAGGCCAGAAGGAGAGTGGATTCCTAAAGAACCGGGTTCCTCAGTAATTCTCATGATCGTCTCGATAGAGATCTGGAACTTTACAGCTTCACCTCTGACTGTCCTAAAGCACTGACACTGGAGACTCCTTCCAAACACGGTAAATAAACGCCTCGATTGTCAATGCTGTGCATTTGTCTCAATGCTGGACATGTCCATGTGAACGAGCGGTTACCATGGAAACCATGATGTATTAGAGCGAACGCATTGATCTAAACCTGCACTACTCTCAGAGCTGCGGCTGTAGAGAATGAATCAACATCATCTGACCAATCAGAGCGCAGAACTCAGTAAATAATAACGGATGAGGAGGGAGGGACAGAGACGGACAGAGGGAGACTTGAAGCTGGAAAAGTGAGATGTAGTGAGATGTTTGATGATTAAATATCATCTGGTGAAAAGCATCTGAGTGTTTATGTTCAGGACGGGGTCTCCAGTGTGTGTGTGTGTGTGTGTGACCTCGGGATCTTTAGGAAATTAAACTTTGTAATGGAATCAAATTGAGTATCATAAATAATTTGGGTTTGGTGTAGATAAAGTCTCTCCCTCCACGTGCTCACACCAACCTGCCACCTCATGCAGTGGTTTATTCCCTACACCTGCCCTCTGATGTGTGAACACACACACACACACACACACACACAGCCTGGTCTGTTCTCCAGCACAAGTGCTGTGTAGTAAAGGTGCTTTCCTGACCTCAACTCACACACACACACACACAATCTCTATGAAGTAGGATGTATTCAGAGAGCAATAACAAGGGTTGTCAGACTCACACACACACACACACACACACACGGACATTTCCTGATGAGTTTCCTGCTGAATAATTGAATATGGCTGGAGTGTAAACAGCGCGCGAGGGATCAGGCGCGAGCCACGCGCGAGCCGGACGCACCAGCGCCACATCCGTCCCGTTTGAATGCAAACGTTGAAGCTGTGAATAAAAGCACCGCGGTGCGTATCAGAGCGAGAAACGCCTGCTGTGTGTGTGTGTGTGTGTGTGTGAGAGAGGAAGACCAGAGTCACCTTCACCATGTCAGTGCACGCGAGTCCCGAATTCTTTATGACGCTGTAAAGAAGCGGGAAACTCAAACGAAGCGCGCGGGCTGTGACGTCATCTCTGCACCGCATGACCACGAAGAAGAAGAAGAAGAAGATTTCATCATCATCCTCAGGGCGTCCTGAGCACACCTGTTCCCCTGTTCATCACACACACACACACACGTGAATTACGTCAGCCAACGCGTGTGTAACTAATAAACACTCCTGAAACACGAGACGCTTGTGCGCGTGTTTACTCACATCGTGTTTATTCTTAAACTGCTGATGACTGAAAAAGATCCGGCTGAGTGTGTGTGTGTGTGTGTGTGTGTGTGTGTGTATCCTGTACAGCCAGTCACACAGTCAGTGTGTGTGTCCTGTTGTTGAATGGAAACATCAGCGCTGTGTGTTAGTTTGTGTGACAAAGCAAATGATTTACACACTGAAGACTTTATTACTCTTTAACATCCTGCAGTCAGTGTGTGAACACACACACACACACAGTTGTCATCAGTCATTGCTCATAATTCACAAAAACACTGCATTCTGTACCTGTTGATTGTGTGTGTGTGTGTGTGTGTGTGTGTGTGACCGTTGAGTCACTGTTTCACATTCCAATGTCACACTTAATTGTCACAGTGAAGTTTTCACACAATCAATCATTCACTGGCATGACAAGCGTGTGTGTGTGTGTGTGTGTGTGTGTGTGTGTTTTCAGAGATTGTCAGTGAGAGCGTTCATTAGATCTTATTCAATTCTAAACTCTAATCTGACTTTGATGTTTTAATGAATCATTTTATTTCATTTAATTAGCGTGATTACCATCACACACACACACACACACCTGCTTAGTTTATAATATTGTGGACATTTTTTCTGCCATAATGCTAAAATCCTAAAACAGCGCTGAATTCCACAGATCTGTAGAGACGTTTATAAAACAGGAAGTGACATCACGATCGTCCGGACACGTGACCGCAGCTCCCCCACAACCGCCAGTCAGCCTCGGATCCGCCGACTTCAGGTGTCCGTCGTCCAAACGCGTCCTTTAGTGTCTTTACTCACAACCTGGCAGAAGGGAATGATTTCTCAGGCCAGCTTCCTTCCTCGCTTTATCTTGTTGTATGATGATGTTGTTTATTGTGTTTATTATAATTACATTAATACACTGGACATTAAACACTATTTTAAAAAAATTTCCAAAGCAAATGAAAATGAAAGCAATTCTTCACTGCTAAAAGCTTCAGGCACGGAGCTCGATTATAAAACCAGTTAAAGTTTATTTTAATTCTTACTGAGGACCAGAAAGCCGTCAGCATAAATGTGCTTTTACATTTTCTTACATTTCAAATATTATGACTTTTATATCAGTTTTATTTTTATGTTTTGAATGGAACATTTATCATCTTGCTGTTCTGTCTCACGTCTCATCTTAAACGATAAAAAACAACCCAGAATAATACAGAGATATAAAGAAATCAAATGAAAAAAGTGATAAAGTGCATCATCGGCGTCTCGAGCCCTCACACGGTCCAATCGCTGAGCAAATTCATTAGAAACAGCAGCATTTCATCTTATTATAAAGAGTCGGACATCAGCATGCGGAAAACCACGACATCACGTCAGACACCAACAGCCAACTCAGTTTCTCCTTCGTGCTCCAAACTCAAAAACGCAAAGATGTAAAAAACAACAATAAAAAAGGGGGCAATATCAGGCGATTTCTAGTGAACAAAAAACTATCAATATTTTTCTTACTGCTTTTAGTAACTTTCTGATTTAAAAAGTAAACAAAAATATATGCAAATCTTTAGCGATGTTTTAAACAAAAAGTTAATAAATATATTTAAGTACTACAGCAAAGCTTCCAAAAAACCCCCCAAAAATATATATTTAAACACACACAAAGCATACCCGCGCATGTTTTGGTTTTATTCCCGACTCGTTAGTGACGTGAAAGAAATCAGGACTAAAAATAAAGTGAATAAATCTGCCTGCACTCCGGCCTTCTGGAAGCTCCATCCTGACCGTTAATGTCAACCGTGACCCGAACGAAACAAACTAATGAAGGACGTGGAGCGAGTTCTTGTTGTAGGCCGTGTGGTCATGGGGTCGCGACCTCTACATCAGCATGCAGCTCTTCACTCTGTCTTTGCGTCGCTCCAGGATCTCGGAGCGCTGAGGATTCTGGGAAGCGTGTCTAAGACCTCGCCGTGACCCCGAGCGCTTCAGCCGCTGGGTCTCGTGAACGACGGATGTTACCGTGGCGATGTGGAAGACGTCCCGCACGCTGTCCTCTGAGTTCTTGGATGTGCACTCGGCGTAGGCCGCGGCGCCAATCTCCCTCGCCAGGGACGTGCCCTAGATACGCAGCAGGAGAACGTTAAACACGCTGAAAATGTCGAGTTTTTTTCTTTTCAGTTTAAAAGTAGATCGGATTTTAAATCAGACTCTGAATGCTGAACGTTAAGACTTTTTACATGTTAGACGGAGGCTGAAGTAATCAAGCGCTAAAATAAAGGTAAAGAGTCACAAAGTAAAAAGTCCATTTTCAGTAGAAATGTACTTCACAGAAAATGATCTCTCATGCTACTTCGCTAGCTAGCTGTTGGGGATAAACATTGGTAGCAAGCTAAAAAAACATTGGAACGATTTCTGAAAGCATTTCTTTTCTAGTTTTAGTTTCTCCAGTTTGAGACTCGTTACTAATTTGTTTTTGGTAAGTGGTACTTTGTACTTTAAACTGTACAGCGTACTATACACCATTAGCTCAAAATGTTAATACTTGAGCATTATGCTAGCAGTTTCTCCTACAGCACTGCTAACCATTTTATTTTATAAACACAGACGCGTTCTGCTAAAGCCCTGTCTGCTTAACGGTTAGCTAGCATTAGTAGTAAAGACTTTTTAAACGACGATTTAATTTCAGAAATCCTGACAGTTCCCGGCGTTAGTTGAATATAATATGAACATCCTGTCAGAAATATCTCTCATGTTAGCTCCTGTTACATAGCAGAAAAGATTTCTGTCTGAGATCCTACATAGTTAACTCAAGATATAATGTTAAAG
>CM059220.1:31099436-31101936 GCA_030347435.1 Clarias fuscus
CTATAAAAGCGGCATTAAATACCGCGCTGCTCTGCGCAGTTCCCAGAGTGCACTGCAACATTTAGGCAAAACAACGGTGAGGAACGAAAGAGGGGGAGAAATACGGCTGAACTCAACACGGGCGTTTATTCCTCTTTATCGTGCCGATTAAAGCCGAGAGCTCCGGGGCTGAGTCGCACTCGAGTCGAACAGAACATGTGGAAGATAAATGCTGTGAACGAGGGGCCCAATTAGAGAGTGAAACAGCCCTCGGAGAAGGATTTATTTATCTGCTCTCAGTACATCACGCCTTCTCTTTATTTTACTACACACGTAAACATGTTTTCGCTCCTCACCGCATTTGAAGGAAAGTGTATCGTAGCAACGCGCAGAGCGAGTTAAAGGCCGCATTTGTGACACACTGAATTGAGGGAGGGGATTTTAAAAAATGAAGCAAGAGTCATGATTTCTTTTCCTTTATTTTGTGCCTGTGATGATAATAAAGAGAACTGAGCCCGAAGAAAAGACCCAACCAGGCTGAAAGTGCTGAAATTCAACGCCTCTCAGGGTATAAAGGAATAAAGAGCCATTTGAAGAAAGAAAATCAGACGGCTGAGGAGTGAAACAGTGATTTCTACTGATCAGTTTTCTGATTTTTTTTATCCATGTTGAATTCATTTTTATCTAATATTTGTTGCTATTTTGAAAAAGAAACTGCATCAGATTCTAGAAAGGCCTCCTGGGTTTGACGTTCCCTTGCACACAACATTAACTTTATCTTCAGTAACAGCTTTATCCTGATCAGGGTTCCGCCGGATCCGTAGTCGGTGCCGTGAATGCTGCAGGGCACGCCGGCGCATCGCCACCATACGCACCGGAGCTGCCTAGAATATCAGCACATTTACGTCACATTTATAATTAGGAGAAAAACAAAGCAAAGGTTCGAAGTCAGAAAACTTGGCTCATTGCAAGATTACTTGAAATCAGCACCGTTGTTCTATAAGTAAGGAATAAAAGACTTTTTGTCAAAACGTAATGAAAGAGTTACTTTTATCACTCGCCAGAATTTTATTCCACTTTAACCACAACAGTTTGTCTGCGGTTTTTATCAATTAAACAACCATATCAACAATATAACCAAATATAAAGGGAGAATGATCCATTTATTTTTGTTTTTAATATTAAAACAAGTAACCTTCTCTAGTCACTCAGCTCTTATAGACAAAGCGCCAACACTAGAGACTCCTTCCATAAATGATCCAGAAATAAACACTCAATATAATTACACCTGCACACGTTTTGCTATAGATAGCGACAGTAACGCATGAACAGTAACGTGTGCTCCGGTGAGAGCTGCGGTTCTACAGGATAAATGAATCAACAATGAAAATCACGAAGGCATCTACGCTCGGGATCTTTCCGATTCATCTCGACTTTACTCAGGTTGATAAAATAACAGAACGCTCACTAAGACTGAACACCAGAAGGCATCCGACGAAGGCTGTCGTGTGAAATCGAGCCGCAGGTCAGCGAGGCCACGTTAACCACAGGACTGAAATGCAGCCTGGTGAGATGTGGGTGATTAAGAAGCTGAAGAACAGGAAAGACATGATTTGATTCTTGTGAAAATGCCAGAAGGTGTAAACGAGGAAACGAGCTATCTAACAGCCAAGCGTACACCTGTTCACCCGCGGGCTCATGGCGATGGAGGCCGTCTCAGGTAGCGGTGAAACGAGGCGGAAGACATTAGCACACTTCCAAATCCAGCACACAGTAACTGACAACAATGTTTTCGCAACATGAACTTTCAAGCATTTTTAAAAATGGTCAATTCAATTACAGAAAAATAAACATGTGTGTGGAGATCTTTTATTTCCATCTCTTATTTCTGAGATTTTTCCACTAAATGTATCGGCAACCCTTGATTTTTCCTTCTTTTTTTTTTTGGAATTCCCAGCAGCCTGAGCAGTCTATCATTCCAGAGAAAGAAATCTGCCAAAAACTGTCAAAGCGTTTCCCTCTCGTTTGCCCTGAGTTTATATACAGATGTATACGTTTAATACAGATGATGGACAGCAGGATAACGTCACATTCACAGACATTCCATAAACG
Organism: Clarias fuscus; assembly: GCA_030347435.1. Taxonomy (NCBI): domain Eukaryota; kingdom Metazoa; phylum Chordata; class Actinopteri; order Siluriformes; family Clariidae; genus Clarias; species Clarias fuscus. The sequence goes on from CM059220.1 coordinate 31,101,528, forward strand.
CACAGATGGGTTTATCGCGTTGATTTGCCAGTCAGCCTGCTGCTTTTCGGTTTTCTTCACTTCCCCTAAAAGTGCATTTAATCGCTGATGTGTATTAGATAATGAACATTTTGGCTTCATTTTGTAGCACAACCCAGCGCAGGCGGCGATCCAACCCCAGTCTCGGTGTGGAAGCTTTGTAGACGTAAACAAGGGCAATAAAAATGATCACAGTGACTGCGCCGCCTGATCACTGAGCAGTTTAATTCTACAGGATAATCATTCAAACTTTCTGGATTTATAACATACTATATATTATTTTATTTTAATAATTTTCTTTATATTTTATTATTAAGTGTACTTAAGTTCATTTTTTGCCAACTCATAAATAATTTTATTCAGTTACCCTTAAAACTCAAGCACGCAAAGA
>CM059220.1:31106936-31116936 GCA_030347435.1 Clarias fuscus
GTGTGTGTGTGTGTCCGTGTCCCTCTTGTGTCCGTCCAGTTAAATGCCATCATAATAAATCCGATCAGCAGCTCAGCAGAAAACTTCTGAAAACACACTGATATACACGTGGTTATTTTAACTGAAGATGAACTTTATGTGGACGTCCCTGATTAAGGACATTTTTCTACAGACACACATTGTTGACTCCTCAGGATTATCTGCTGAATTTTTAAAGCTAAGGTTTTATTTATTCTACTTATAGATTATGAGTGTTGTGCTTTATGAGTAGATGATTATCCCAGTACAGATCACGACCATGAAAATGTTTATAAAATGAAATGATGGTTAATTATATGTGTAAAATAGTGCGTTTATAATATCACCGCTTAAATGTTGCCACTTAAAAGTAATAAAATTGTGCTTGTGCGCCCCCTGCTGTTAGACTGCTATTCCGCAATTATACTATAACGTAAAAAAAAAAATACCAGTAGTGAGTTTAATGAATAATTCTGTAATTAACATATTTTTATTGTAATGCACGTCACAGAAAATTATATATTATAAAACACCATATAGCACTTTTTAACTTAGTTAAGTCTTTATTTGTCACATATCCATTCTGCCGAATAAAATTCTTTCTTCGCATAACTGGGGTCAGAGCGCAGGGTTAGCCATGATACAGCGCCCCCTGGAGCAGATAGGGTTAAGGGCCTCGCTCAAGGGCTCAACAATGGCAACCTAGTGGAGCTGGGGCTCGGACCGCCGACCTTCCGATTAGTAACTCAGTGCCTTAACCTTCTGAACCACCAACAATATCATTTAAAATATACTTCTTTTAATAAAGAAAAATGTTTCTTTGAGGCTGAAAAGTTTTTTAAAAAGTGTTCATTCATTCTTTTAAAAAAAGGAAACACAATCATGAAAATAAACATCATTTTTTACATACAGTATATTATACTAATCCATCAAATCATTTTAATCCTTAACCCAGTGAATTTATCAAAATATCTGATTTTGCAATCAAACAGGTGCCATTTAGAATATATTAACACACACACACACACACACACACACACACACACACACACACACACACACACACACACACACACACACCATGCTGTTCGGATGAATTATTTATACTGTTAATATCAAGCAGTAAATCAGTTCAGTAAATTTAGTACAAAACTCAGATCTTAAGACTGTGTCTGTGTTCTGAGGTGTTTAATCTTCACTTCCCCTCATCACTCTTACACATAGTGTTTTTATTAGCTGAGGAGTTTTCTGTGCTGGAGGATTTCAGAAATCTTTTTACTGTGTGTATAAATACGACTTACCCAGAAGGCACTGCAGCACTTTGAAGCGCCTGTTTTGGGAGCGTAAACAGGAACCCTAAACTACAAAATATTTCAAGAGTATAGTATGCTAAGTGCTGTATAAATCAATTCATCGTTATACATACTGACCACAGTTAAGGATCTGGGAAAGCTCGGTGAAGTGCAGGAGAAAAAAAACAGAGAAGAGACACCAGTATGCGACGGCACACCCAGGGTTCCCACTCAGGGCTTTTAGTGTATTTACAGTACACTTCAGCGAAACCCGTCCCCTGACCTGGAAGTTTTTAGGAGGTAAGAGTAAACCGTAGAACCCAGAACAAAACTCTCCCACCGACCTGGGGAGAACATGGGAGTAACTTTAGCACAGGACCAAGCCATACAGTAACTCAACAGAAACCTGGTGTAGAGATCTAACTAACGGACCCACAGCAATTTTAAGGATTGTATTGAAGTGAAAAGTGATAAAAACAGTCAGGAGGGAAAAGCATTCATTCTTCAATTCCTGCTGCCTGCAGCGCCTCCTCCAGGCGCTTGATGTAGGTGGAGTCAGGATACCCGTTCCTACAGCAAACAGAAGGAAAAACACAGTCAGAACACACAGGCTCCATGGTGCTGATATCAGTGTAGATAGTGTAGATAATGATCTTCAATATGTCAGTACAGAAGAGCATCACAAGAGGCACTGCTGGGATTTAAAACAAGCCCCTCCTGTTTACAGGACAGCGGCATTAACCATCTAAGCCACAGCGTCACCACGTTGTTATAACGGCTGAGTGATTAACCGGAGCTTGTCTGCGATTTTGTTGAATATGTTAGGAGTTCGTAATGAGGCGCCTCTACACCATCACTAGGACGCGGTGACTTGCATGTGAGTGTCGGTTAGATTTTTTGGTAAACCATTCCAATAAAGAAACAAAATTTTGCAATTCTTTTGCTTATGAAGGTCTGGACATGAAGCTAAGTTATTCAAACCTGATCCTAACACTCGAGTCCACGCGCAGCAGTGATTCTATGCTCGCTTGTGGGCGGAGCTTATAGTCATACGTTTGTTTTCACGTAGACCATGGTATTCACCTCTCCAGCTGTGAGCGATTGCACGATTTCATAGATTACTTTTGAACATGAAATTATGCAAAATGTCCATCTCTCTCTCATCCAATGAGCTTCTTTATATTAATAATTTACATAAAACATGTAGTTTGATAAGATGATAATTCTGCTACAGAAGTACCAATGGCTCATGTTTAGGAACATTGCTGAACTTTGCGCCTTAGTTTTATTGTCTTTTATTTGCGATCTGTTTCAAGTGTTTGGTTCAGTCCTCAGGAACACTGGATCTGCATCCTAAACTTGTCCAAGTTGAGCAGAAGAAAAGCTAGCATTAGCATAAACACGATGTCTGTGTACATTCCTAAAGTCACTATCAGGAACCTGTTATATTAAATTCAGCTGTTCAGCTCTGAAAGATGGAGTTGAAAACCCACCTAAAATAAAAGATATACTCACTTAGATGGCCCCCCTTCTGTCTTGGTTTTATGAGGAATACTGCCCCAAACCACTCGTCCTTCTTTGCCTCCATCATCATCTGAAGATCCTGCTTTCACGGTGAGGGTGAGTCCTTTATGAAATGCTTTCCGCAGAAGAGGCAGAAGCTTTTCCGTGGCTTTATTACGAGGTAAAAAGGCTTCAAATCTGTTCCCTTTAAACGGTGCCCCTGGACATGGATGATCCTCCTGTGAAGAGACCATGAGTTTGGGCAAAAAAACATTACAACACACCAAGGGTTATAGTCTATAACTAATCAGATGATTTCAATAACAGCATTACAGTCTTACCCCTTGAACACCATCAGGTATGTCATAGACAATCTTCAGAGTTGTGTCTCTGTTGAATCCAGGAATAGTTATCGTTGATTCTTGAACAGACATGCTGCCTTTGATAGCAGAACCAGAGGTGCCACAGGTTCCGCAGGAGTTGTGAACTTCTTTCTCACACTTGGGGCAAAAGTTAAAGCCACATGTTAATTGTTTAACCATGCTGTACTCTTTTTTACATACATAGCATGAAAGAAGGTTCAAGTTTCTGCTTGCATGGGATGTCAGGGTGTCGTTCTTGGGTTCTGAGACTCGAGGTGATCCCTGGTCCTGTGAGATTTGCTGAGTAGAGGTTTCCTTCCTCTGAGCGGTGATGCTTGTATGAGCTCTGTTCTTGTCACTATCCACACCATCTACTGAGGTGATGACGCTGCCAGATGAAGTTTCTTCGTTCTTCTTGTTCATGTTCCCACCATCTCCCTGAATCAAGGTAGAATCCTTCTTATCCAGCTGCTCTAACTTTTCTTTGTTTATCTTCTTCTGGCTCACACTTTGATTGTCTTGTTCTTGGTTGTCTCTAGTTTGGCTTGTTAAAGCCTGAGGAAGATTTCTTGAGGAATGAGAAACACTCTGGTCAGGTATTTTGGATGTATCTTTGGTAATGATGCCGCTATCTAGTTTTGTTGATGTTGTCGTCTTGTCACCAAGCAGTTTCAGATCATTGTCAGGTGCTTTGCTGGTGTGGGAAGTATCCTGGTTGGGTGATTTCTCCAACGTTCCATCTTTATGGAAGACCTTTATCAGAGTGGCCTCCACCTCATCACATGATGGTTTAGGGCCAAGGATCATCACATCATTGGACATTACTAGAACCTTAACCATCTTATGGTGCTCTTTCATGCATTTACACAAATCTAGCAAGGTCTTATCCTTGCAGTTCGACACTCCAAGCGTAGACAATGGTAGCGTCCTTACGTCAAAGTCTTTTTCAGCTGCCACAAAGAGACCCTTCAAGCCTTGGTGACATTCGCTCACCTTTTCCGAGTCTACACCTCTTAGACATAGCGTGATGTCGTCCTTATCTACCTTTTCTTTAACTTGTAGGTCAGATGTCAAATGATCGATTTCACTTTTATAAACTGCCATAAGATATAACCACAGTTTAAAAGGCAAAGTTATATCCATAGCAACAATTTCCCTCGTCTGAAAACTCTGGCTATTGGATGTTGTCAGAGTTGATCCTAAAGGCATGATGGGAAGACTTTTGGCATCTTGGTCTCCACTCAAACAAGCTGGAGTCAATGCAGGTTTCCTGTCTTGGAAATCCATCTGGCTAGTGCTGGTTATTGCGCTTGCACTACCAAGTAAAGTGTTTGAATCCAGGTTACTGTTCAATGATGTCGAGATAAGAGGAAGCGATCGTGGCTGGCCGCGGTCAGGAAACTTTCTCTCCTTCACATCTGCGACTTCATCCAGTTTGGGAGCTGCATGTTTCTTAGATGTTAAATCGTTTAAGCTCCTGCACGTTTCCAAACAAAAATTCCCAGCCATTTTTTGTTCCTTCTCAGCCTCAGGTTGTTTGGTCTTGGACCCTTTACCTTTTGTGATTTGTGTCTCTGAGCCAGCTACCTTCAAGTCTGAATGCATGTCTGAAGTATTAAATACTTTTTCATTTGTATTTAAAATGAAGAGTGGAGCAGAAGGTTTGGACGATTCAAAGAGAGACTGTGTGCATTTATTTTTGTCACCCAAGCTACCGTGATCCATCCATTCTCGATCACTTGGGACATGTCTCTCTTGTGATACGTCATTTCTTCTGGGAGAAAATATGTCTTCTGTTGACTTCTCTAATCTTTCTCTTGAGAAGTTAAACTGTCCAGTGAGTGAACCGTCCTCAAAACTTTTCAGTTCCACAGAGGTCTCTTTTCTCTCGCTAGAATTCTGCATCTTTGCGTCTTGTCTGTCCCTTTTTGGCATGAATAGATCATCAGGGGTCTGAAGCGATGTTGAAAAGATGTCTGACGGCCCTGACCATGCTGAACTTTCATGTTTCGAGAAGGTACTTTTGGACTGAGACGGAACAAACGGATGATCTGATTGCATTTTTTTCTCCACCCCGAGCTCTCGCACGTCGCTGAGGAACTGCTTTGCTTCAGATACGTCACTTACACTTCCAACCAAGTACACATTTCTGTCCTGTTCGTCGATCATCAGCTTGGGCAGCCTCGTCCTGAGCGACTCCAGAGCGTTAGTGAGCTCCTTCTCTGGAATTGCTTGCTTATAAACGTGCTCCCTGCGCAACTGCGACTCCTTCTGCTGGTACAGGTGTGCCAGGTCTTGATGGGCCTTCAGAACAGAACTCATGTCGTGCTCAGACAGGGCTGCTTTTGGTTCGAGGTACAAAGTTGTGATGTCGTCACAGTTGACATCCAGAACCTCCACCCTGTGCCTCCTGAGGATGCTTTGGTACTCTCTGGAGCAGAATTTATGGATATAACGGAAGATGTCTGAATCGACAATCAGGGAAAAGTCTTCGATTTCAGTGCTGATATCTGGCGGCGAGACCCATCTGTCTTCTGTTAAAGCTGCACGTGATGCACGATCATCGTAACTACCTGGCAGAGGTAAACATTTAAAGAAAAAGCATATAGTTCACTTAGCATAGTTTTGCAGTATGTTAGATGAACTACATCCTGTATGTGTTATTAATATTCTGCACTAGCTGGTAAAAGAAGTGCGCGATCATCTCTTACTCTCATTAGAAACTGCAACACGGCTCTGGTGCTCAATTGCATCAAGGTAATCTCCTTTTTTTTCCCACATGACTTGCCCCGCCCACTTATTCTTTACAAACAGTGACTTTGCCTCCTTTAATTCTAACCCCAAAGTTCCTTCCCACCTTCCCTCCTGTCACGCTGCTGCCGATGTGAACTCATGATGACGTCACCAGATTCTGTACATAACCATGAAGTTCACACACTCCCTCTGTCTTAGTTTTTCTTTACGTTCTTCATTTCTATTTAGGACGATGTACAAATTAAGATTAAGATTATAAGCAGTATAAGGAGCGTACCTGTCTTCCCTCTGTCACTCTCCAGGTCCAGATATGAAACGTCACTCGGCACGGTGGGCTCCACCCCCCCGGGGTCTTCACTCACCCCTAAAGGGCTGTTTGCTGAGATCTCCAGCGGGGAGCAATAGGCCTTTTTACTTTCTGTCTTTGGTGACGGTTTATCACCTGAGCTCAGGTCCTGAGTGATTATTGTTATTATTATTATTATTGTTATTGTTAGAACAGGAAAAAAATTTAATAATGTTTAGCAGAGTTTATTATTAACACAAACTTTTACAAAAAGTATTTTTTCTACTAAATAACAAGGTTAAATGCATCAAAGTGCTTTTGGTATATTTCATATATTTATGCAAATAATACATTATATATATATATATATATATAAAATCTGTAAGAATATATTTTACTCCATGCAGGTTTAATAAAGGTCTAAGTGCATTTCTATGTAGAGAGATTATAAAAGTTTATACGCAGATCATGATGTGTTCATAAAATCATAGTTCATGTTTACAATGGCTTGCAAAAGTATTTATTCCCCTTGAACTTTTCCACATGTTGTCAGGTTATAACCACAAACATAATTGTATTTTATTAAGATTTTATGTGACAGACCAACACAAAATAATGATTTTTTTTTCAATTTTGTTTACAAATAAAAGTGTGGCATGCATTAGTATTTGCCCCCCTTTACGCTGAACTCCGAAATAAAATCCAGTGAAATCAATCACCTTCAGAAGTCCCTTAATCAGTAAACAGAGTCCAGCTGTGTGTAATTTAATCTCAGTATAAATACAGCTGTTCTGTGAAGCCCTCAGAGGTTTGTTAGAGAACATTAGTGAACAAACAGGAACACAGCAGACAGGGATAAAGTTGTGGAGAAGTTTAAAGCAGGATTAGGTTATAAATAAATCTCCAAAGAGTGCGGCACAACTGCAAACCTACCAAGACATGGACGTCCACCTAAACCGACAGGCCGGGTGAGGAGAGCATTAATCAGAGAAGCAGCCAAGAGGCCCATGGGAACTCTGGAGGAGCTGCAGACATCCACAGCTCAGGAGGGGACAATCTGTCCACAGGACACAGGTGGTGCTGTAACCTCTCGCAGCCGGAGGTCTAGAGAGAGCTGATTGGCCGAGCTCTCTCAGAGGGGAGGGATGAGAGGTACTTAGTGCTCCCACATTAATCACGGCTCTACAGCCAGTCAGGGGCGTCTGTGAGCTCACGCAACGGAGCGAGTGGATAGCGCTGTCCTCCGAGTGTGTTACTCCACCCACAATGGTGCGCGAGCGAGCAGTTCGAAAAGATGCGGTCGGCTGGCGTCACGTGGTTCAGAGGAAACACGTGATAATCTTCGCCCTCCCGGCTGAGTGGTAGTAGTAGCCTTAATGTGGGATCCCCCTAGTGGCGGGGAGGAATTGGGCACGACTAAATTAGGGAGAAAATCGGGGAAAAATCCAAAAAAAAAAAAAAAAGAAGAAAGTCATAAGAAGTTCCGTTTGCAGATTGCAGGTCATGTGGGGACGCAGCAAGCAGGACTTCTTATGGCTTTCATCTTGCCTCCATTGATCAATTTCCTTCCACTTTACAATGATGTGCTACGTACTGTGTGTCGGTCTGTCGCACGAAATCCCAATAAAATACTTTTACGTTTGTGGTTATAATGTGACAAATGCGTAAAGGTTCGAGGGGTTTGAATACTTTCGCAAGGCACTGCAACTAAAACTAAAAAACTCAAGCACTGGCTGTAAAGTGTAAAGGTTTAATTAATACCTGCGATTCCGGTTGATCCAGTGACTCCAGTAGCAGGTTGGTGAGCAGCTGCACCTCGCTGTACCGCCCTTTCAGAGCGCAGCGCTCTTTCTGATCATCGAAAGACAGACGAACTCCTGGAAAACTTTTATGGAAAGACTGAAGAGAGCTTCTTCCTCCTGGGAGCTTCCTGTAGTCCACCAACACTGACAGAGACAACAGGACCTGAGGAGGACGAGGAGGACGAGGAGGAGGAAATTTGAAATGTTCTATGTTTAAGATCAGCGATATCCTTAAAGCGAGAATATAAATGAGAGTGAAACAGCTGTTACTTTATCCACATCCACTTCTTCCTGGTGAAGGCTGATGCTGATGTCGTAGATTTTGTCATTGACTTTAAAAGTCTGCTTTCCTCTCTGAGCGAGTCTCAGGGCAACTGAGAGAGAGAGAGAGAGAGAGAGAGAGAGAGAGAGAGAGACTGTATATCAGCTACATAAAGGAAAAAACACACTTCCTGTTAGAGTGTATAGTCACTAATACGCAAGCCGTGGCGTATTTCATGTGTAACGGTTAATGTTAGACTTTAGCACACACACGCTGTAATGATCATGAACACACACCTGGTCTTATTCCATCCTTTACAAAAAACGCAGTTTTATCCCCCATAAAAATTATTTTCAAAAATTATATAAAGCCCTCTCACCTCCTCTCTCCTCGAACGTGACGAAGGCCGTACCAGGCGCTGTTTTGGAGACGCTGACCGAGCGGATGTCGCCGCCGCCGTTCTTTTTACGCAGGAAATGGATCTGGAGTTTGTCTATGAGCCGATTCTCAGAAATGTTCTCCGGCAGTCCGCTCACCCGGATCGTCCTCGCGTCGTCAGCCATCCTAACAAGAGATAATTAGGGAGAACAAAGAAGAATAAAGGAAAGAGTGAGCGCAAATCACACGCAGTGCGCTTGTTCATCCTTTGCATTTCTGTTTTATCCTGGAGGAAACCCACCAAACACAAGGAGAACATGCAAACTCCACACACACACACACACACACACAGATGGGAATCGACCTCAGACCCTGGAGGTGCAAGGCGACAGTGCTAACCACTAAGCCGACATGGACATGATATTAATATGAAAAACTACAGAACGCAGTAATCACTTTTCATGCATGTGTATGTATTTGTGTCATGCAGGTGTTTTTATATTTATATACTGTATTGGTATTTACTTTTACTACTACAATTACCATATTTCCACATGATGTTCCTGGTTTATTATTAAAGATATACAGTATTGTCATGAATCTGGGTGCGAGGCATAAACGCAGAGGTCCAGGTTTTAAAGGAAACGATGTTTTATTATAAACAAAAACAGGGAACTTAAACAAACAAATATACTTTAATAATAAAACAAACCAAAACACGTATAAGGACACGGAAAACACAAACTAAACTCACTGACATATACTAGGAAGAAATCAACAGATGCGAGACACGGAACAGAACAAACACAAGTTATTTATAATGAAACTAATAGCCAACTCGGTTCAGGTGAGCGCCCACGTCACCTGACCGAGATGCAAACTGGGAAATGAAGTGACAAAACGAAACTTAAGAAAACTACAAACTAAAAGGTCCTTGGGCGCTTTGGCGCCCTCTAGGGGTTATCCCTGACAAGTATACTGAGTATACATATGTTATATTAATGTTTACACCAGCACACTGTTTAAATCTCACAGCTGACTGGTTACTCCACGTTAATGGATTAAATAATCATGTGTAAAAAAACTTTCTGTTTTTGCCACATAAACAGAATGATACACACTGAAATGACTGTTCATGGATTTCACTGTAAAAATAAATTGCACTAGAGTACAATTAAATTAAAAATAGAATATTCCAATACGTAATAAGAATATATATATTTTTAAATGGTCACATATATAACACTGAAAAATTAAAATAGTGTATGAAGTGTGTAAAGTATGCAGGATAAATGATGGACTGTACATAAAGGAATTAGACACTCTGAGAGTACAGTTAGTCT
>CM059220.1:31124436-31171936 GCA_030347435.1 Clarias fuscus
AGAGATTAGACATGAGGAAATATCACTTTCTGTACAAAGCAGATGACGCAAACAACATCGTGAAACCACTTACGTTTAAACAGGAAGCTCAAAATTCGAAATCATTAAGTTAGTTTATAGTTTTAAATGAAAACAAAAGCAGATTGTTTGTGTGTGTGTGTGTGTGGCGGGGGGAGGGCTGAATCTGTTTTTAAGCCCATTGTTATTGCACCTCCAGGATTTGGGTTCAATTCCTTCCTCTCAGTCTGTGTATGGAGTTGCATGTTCTCCTCATGCTCATGGGTTTCCTCCAGGTTCTCCGGTTTCCTCCCACAGTCCTAAGATCTGCAGATTAGGCAAGTTGGCGTTCCCAAATTGCTGTAGTGTGTGAATGAGCATGTGTGTGTATGTGTGTGTGTCATTGGCACCCCATCTAGGGGGTACCCCACCTCTTGCTCTAAGTCCCATGGGATAGGCTCCGCCCTGTATACAGGATAAAGCACTATAGACGATAAGTGAGTTACTGAACCAGTCAGTGTATTTGCAGTGTTACAATCAGCCACAAGGGGGAGCACCTGCTTCTCTTATCAGGCCTATTTAGAGTGATTAGACTCAAGACTTGGGATTTTATCACTTCACAGATTGCACAGTTTACCTAAGATAAAGTGTATATTTTTTCAAGCTTCCACACAGATGTCAATAACATTGTGCACGGCGTTTATAACGACACACAGACTGGGTTTGTTACAAACCGAAGGACTTTATACACAATCAAGTTGAATTAATTTGTGGTTTTAAATCAGGCTCAGGTTACACTGGCAGCAGAAAGCTGGCACGGTCACGTTCTGATCTGTGTGTTCACTTGTTTGTAAGTTTGTGGAGCTGGAGGTCAGGAACTTGAAGCCACCGCATGGAGACCTTGGAGGTCATTAACGTGAAGCACTGTGACGTAATCGAGAGTAAACTGGCGTCCAGAAGGCACACGCTAGTCGACTGACGTTCCAAGATGAACTTTGAGGAGACGGGATTCTTCTGTCTGTAATTATGAAAATGGTCATGGAATTGTAACAGCGCCATCTGCAGTCCTGGAGAATTCATGCATGATGTGCAGCCGCATTGTGATAAGTTTCACCTGGAAGACATTTAACCCAACAGAATCCTGAAATCGTAGCATGGGAATCACATGATTTACATCATGCAACTGCTTATTATTGGCATTTCATGACGCTTTGTTTCAACGTAAATGTGTATTTTGTTCACACACATGCTAATGCTAGTGATATTCCTCATAAATATCACTAAAGAAGTGATGTGATGTGAAGCTAGTGATATTCAGGCCTAAAGAAAAAACTAGCAGCTAGCTCTCGAGTTCAAAGACATTTCCAAACGCCAGTCTCTTACATCACCTCTTCTTGTGTTTCATCTCCTTCCCTGTATTATTTTTGCTCCCGTCTCTTTTGTCTCATCGTTAATATTTTTGTCTCGTCTCATCCTTCACATCGTGTCTCATCACCGGCGTTATTTTGTCTCGTCTCTGTTCCTCATTTCAAGTGTAGTGTGGAGGTGAAGGTGACCTTGCAGCAGGTGACCTGATATCAGGAGCTGATTTGCGGATTAGTTTCAGATTCCTGTATTATTTAAAAGCAGGTGAGTTCTCAGGAGGTGCATGCGAGGGCGCTGTAAGGGCGGGGACGCTCTGAATGATTCAGGACGAGTCGGGTGTAGACAAGCGCAGCGAGTGTTACATGAGTGTTAGCGCTAGGTGTTTGTCAGGAGGCCAAGGATTTCTAGCTTTACTCCTGAGATTAGCGTCTACGCTAGTCCGCTACGGGACAAAACTGGGGTTTGTGTAAACTCTCTGAATTCAGTTCATATAATTATCACATCACTGTGGAAGTGATACTCCTCTACCACTATACAGCTGGAATCTGGAGCAAGAAAACACACACACACACACACACACACACACACACACACACACACACACACATGCTCCAGACTCATGGTGTCCAATTACAAGAACACATGGATGTGTTGTCCTTTAGATCAGACCACTGAGTCAGCACTGTCCTCTATTTTTAGTTGTTGTCTTATGATCTTGATCCTAAACCCACCCACCCACACACACACACACACACACGCACACGCACACACACACACACACACACACACACTCTGAGGCGTGGGCCGAGTCCCAAACCCACACACACATCATTCTCACTCTTCACACTGACCGAGCTGTGGACTCAGACGTTGGATGCCCCTTAAAACACTCCGCTCTCTGTGTAATTATCATCAGTGCTGTTTTTCAGATGGAGTCTATGATGTTATGTGTGTATGATTTGAGATTAGTGTGCTCAGTCTCAATGTTATAAAGAAAGTCAGGTTTTGATTTGTGCTCAGGGATTAGATTAATTATAAATACATTATAATCAGGATTTTATTAGAGAACACTGAGAGACACGTGTACAAAGACCCAGTGTTAGTCTGGCTTTATTAAAAATAAATAATCCAGACAAGACCTTATCATCACCAGGCAAGTGTGTGTGTGTGCGTGTGTGTGTGTGTGTGTGTGTGTGTGTGTGTGTGTGTGTGTGTGTGTGTGCTAATACAATATGAATAAAAGCTATTAATAGTATAGTATGTGTGCAGCATGAACATGACTGTGTTGTATCCCAGACATGTCCTGATTCACACAGTGTCCCCTTTATAGTCCACTACTTCAGTGTCTCCAGTCACGCGGACACACCTGAGCTACACAATATACAGTATATGATGGTGTTTATGAGCTCATGGGGAAGAATGTTCCGGATGTGCATTGAGAGGTTCTGTCTGTACACTGGGTCAGAACTCACTCTTTCCAGGAGGACCAGAAACCAGTCTGTCTGTCTGTCTGTCTGTCTGTCTGTCTGTCTGTCTGCCTATCCAGCATCACACAAATCTGTCTGTACAGGCTTTACTGAATCTTCTGCAGTACTTAGATCTCTGTCTGAAGTTGAACCTGCACCATCAGTGAATCTAAATGTAGAGTAAAAGTGATGTTATGAACAGTTCTGTGTGGGATTTGAACTGCAGCCTTGCACATTATCCTGACAATAACTGGACACTACATTACTGGACTGCACTACATTACATTTCTATCATATTCATTTACTATATATATTTTCTATTTCTATGTTTATTAGATATTCTTTAACTTTTTAAAAAAAATATTTATCTTATTTGAATATTTTATTTTCATTTTTATTCTTATCTGTATATTATGTAAATAAGTGTTTCTTTATTTTTGTTGTAATATTGTAGGTCGACAGGCGTCGTATAAGCGTTTCACTTCATCTCCTACTGTGTATGACTGTGTGTGTGTGTGTGACGAATCAAATTTGGATTTGGATTTAATAATCTACTTTACAATAATCTACGAATGCGCTACTCTCTCAACACGGCCACACTGCACTAACGACAGATTTCATTATTATTGCTAATGATAACTATTGGCACCCTAATGTATCTATCTGTCTATCTAGTCAGTTCCATAACTATTAGCACTCTATCTCTCTAGCTATGTTAGCTCCATTAATATCCAGAAGGATGAAAACAGATATATGTTGTTGTTGTTGTTGTTGTTGTTGTTACTCCTTTGACATATTAAGAACAACAGCGTAAATCTGTCTTTATCGTTCAGGTCTTTATTTATAAACACATTTCTCAGTAATGTCAATATTTGTGACGTCAGGCGACGCGCTGTCTCGGCAGAGTCTGACGTCATCTGCCTGTCCTAGCCCCGCCCCTTCTCGCGCGCCGTCCGCCGGTACTGCAGTGATGTCCCAGAGCGCGCGCGGCTGCAGCAGAGATCCGCGCGACCTTCAGCCGGTACCGCTTATTTACCGATATTCCGTTATTGCTCTCAGTGTCTCTGTGTGTGTGTGTGTGTGTGTGTTGGCAGGGTTACTCTCTCTGCGTGTGTGTACAGTATGTGTGTGTGTGTATATGTACAGTATGTGTGCATGTGTTAGTGTGTGTGTTTACTGTATATGAGTGTGTGTGTGTGTGTGTGTGTATGAGTGTATATGAGTGTGTATATACTGTGTATGTGTGTGTGTGTATATGAATGTATATATGAGTGTATGTGTCTGTGTGTGTGTGTATATGAGGGTGTGTGTATGTGTCTGTGTGTGTGTGTATATATGAGTGTGTGTGTGTGTGTGTGTGTGTATATGAGGGTGTGTGTGTGTGTGTGTGTATATATATGTGTGTGTGTGTGTATATGAATGTATATATGAATGTATATATGTGTGTATATGTGTGTGTGTGTATATGAGTGTGTGTGTGTATATGAATGTATATATGAGTGTATGTGTGTGTGTATATATATGAGTGTGTGTGTGTGTGTGTGTGTGTAGGAGGAGTGTATCTTCTCTGTACAGCACTGCAGGCTTCACCCCGGCGCTGAGAGTCAGTGAGCAGAACTGAATGAGTGTGCAGTGATGTCGGGGTCCAAGCACCTGAAACCCCAGGAGAAGACCTCTCTGACTGATCTTCTTGTTATTATTATTATTATTATTATTATTATTATTATGTGTTGTTGTCCTGTGTATAAGCAGATATGCTCTTAGGAGGAATGTGTATTCTACTCTAACCAGTGTGTGATGTGTAACACCGAGTTTGCTGCCGAATCTACACCGTTGTGCTGCACATGTGGAGAGCTGGGTCGAGTTGAGTTACAGCGTCTTTGGGGATCGGTGTGAATTCTGTCGTCTTCATTACTGTTGGGAGGAAATGTGGAGTGTATATGAGTGTGTGTGTGTGTGTGTTCAGCCGGCACCTCCTGAATACATTTTCCGTTAACACCTCGGTGTCGAGCGCCGTTATCAAGTCGATATTCATTCAAAGTCGCTCGGAGTTCGGTAAGACTCTCGTCGATTCTGGGAAATCACAGCTTTCTAAAAGAATTCCAGCGTGCTCAGAAATGTCACAGACTCACAGACCATGGAGGTTTCTTTTGTAGGTGGAGCACGCCTCTTTGTAGTGGATCATAAAGTCCAAAAATGTGCAGATTTTTAAGATCTGCTACAGTTTAATGATGAACATTCAAAGCTCAGCTTCAGCGCGGTCTCTCCCTGAAGCTGTTCTGATCGGCAGAACATAAGAAACGTTGGAGACAGAGTGAAGACGGAGGACTGAGTACCGAGCTGATTTTAACACAGTTTTATATCTTTATGACTTACAGTTTGGTTTGCATGATTCATTTTAGGGAAGAAGAAAAGAAGGTTTAATTCTCATGGAATGTGACCATCGACATTCCTGAACTTTTAACCCGATTGAGGTCATGAATACAACAACAACAAAACGGTCCGCTTGTGTACCTGGACATGAGTACTGGAAGTGCAAAGATAACGTAGATAGTGAAGTTACTGTTTCCTTCCTGAAGTTCACACTTTGATCCGTAATCAAATCTGTTCTCCGTTTTCATTTCAGAATTAAAAATCAAGTTTGTACAATGTGAGATCCTGTGAAGTCAGAAATTCCCTTTTGCAAAGTTCCAAAATAGACAGTACGTCTCCTAGCGCGTGACAGACCCAAACTGTGTCCCGGTAAAGCCAGAAACAGCAGTTAGAGCGAACAGAACCGGTTTACACTCATTTATTTCAATTCAAATCAAATCAATTTATTTATAATTATTGACCGGAAAGCCTCGGTCGCCCATGAAGCAACAGTTTCCCCAAATATAAAAAAAAATCTGTGCATTGATTATCTGCTGTACACGTCCTTGTGCACGAGCTGTTACCATGGAAACCGCGTCTGCTGTGGTTTATCTCAGGATCTTTTTGTTAAGAATTTGAAATCTTGACCGGAGGCGCTGCGTGGACGCTTTGTTATTGGAGCGTCCTATAAATCTCCATGTCTCCATGTTTATTCCACGGCTGCTGCTGCAGACACCGGAGTCCGTGCAGGAATTTCTTCCTGCATCGTCATTCTGTTCCGTCTCTCTTTTATTTTTGTTGTTTAAAGCCAGCTTTACGCCGTGCGATTGGTATCACTTTGCTGCAACGGACAAAACTCACATTGTAAAAATTATTCTTTGACCGTGAGAGTCTTGAGTCTCAAATTCGCTGTTGAGGAGGTTCAACACCATTTACATCACTTTGTGCTTATCATCACCAAACAAACGATTAGCAAACTGAAGTTCTCACACTTATTTGTTATTAAACAAAAACCTATTGTGTTTTTTAATGTCAGTGATATCAACTGTTTTTTCTCCATTAGCTGAAAAAAGTGCATTTTGGATGAAGATGTTCCGCATCCTCTCTAATAAACCGTATGTACAAACGACCTAGTGGTGAGCTCCGTGTGTGTGTGTGTGTGTGTGTGTGTGTGTGTGTGTGTGTTAACCAGGTCAGACACTCACACTAACAAACTCGAAACTTTCTCAAAGCAGGAAAATCAATTCGAGGTGAGAACATCAGCTAAAACACTATTAATGTGAGATAGCAGGGAAGGGGGCGGGGCTTAGAGGGAGTGTTCACACCTACGCGGCTGTTTCATGCTTGTGTGTGGTTGTTCAGGTCAGAAGGTGGCGCTACGACGATCGATGAAGTTCACTTTGCAGTTCTGTGAGATGATATCCAGATCACGCCGATTAACGAAGCTGTGAAACTTCACAGAGTGTCAAACCTTCGTAAAGCTTTAGTGTGTTATAAAACTGTTTCTTGTCCCTGTGCAGAGAGGAGAACCGCCAACATGGCCGCCCGCTTCCTGTTCTTCTTTGACTTTGACGAGACGCTGATCGCGGAGAACAGCGACGACGCCGTGGTGCGAGCCGCTCCGCTACAGAAGCTCCCCGAGACCCTGAGGAGGAGTTTCCACCCTGGGTTCTTCTTCGAACAATCGCAGATGATAATGACTTTCCTGAAGGATTGCGGCGTCACTGAGGACGCCATCCGGACCGAGATCGAGCGGATCCCGGCCTCCCCGGGCGTAGCGGCGCTTCTCGACTTCCTGTCGTCTCGGGATGACTTCGAGTGCGCCGTTGTCTCGGACGCTAACTCGTACTTTATCGAGACCTGGCTACGGCACGCCGGCGCTCGCAAACTTTTCAACAAGGTTTTCACCAACCCGGCGGAATACGACACGGACGGACGTCTCGTCCTGCGCCCGTTCCACTCCCACTCGTGCCCCAAGTGCCCGGAAAACATGTGCAAGCAGGTCATCCTGAGAGACTACGCGAGTAAACGAGTGAAGGAGCGGGGAGAACCTTTCCAGAAGGTTTTTTATATAGGGGATGGAAAAAATGACGTCTGTCCCACTTTAGCGTTGGGACCCAACGATACGGTTTTCCCCAGGAGAGGTTTCCCCATGCACAGGGTCATCCAGGATCTGTACGAAACACGGCCGGGTGCGTACAAACCCGCGGTGGTGCCCTGGGGACACGGCGAAGACGTAGTGGACTTCCTTAAAAACGTCTTGCAGGAGCAATAAAGCTCGGTGTTGGAAAAGGATGAAGAGTGTGTGAGTTTTAACAGAAGAAGGATGGAGGGAGATCAGATTACTGACAGATACCGAATACACAGAGCAACACCTGAGACATGATTAGCCTTGCATGAGTCTCACTAGTACACCGCGCCAGAATAAACAATCGCAAAGAGGAGAAACGATGAGTGTGTCCAGGCTGAGTGACACGCCCGTAACTGACCAATTCACCAGCTTTAGGCTAATGCATAGATAGCAACACACACACACACACACACACACACACACACGTCTCTCACGACCAGTCTCTTATGTATGCTAATGGTCAGTGTTGTGTCCAGAGAACTGAGCGATCTGAAAAAGCTGTTAAACATCAGTAGTGTGGCGGAAGAAAGGTGTGACATCAACACACATCACAGACCACATGTGGGCGTGTAGCGTATGTGTCACGCCACTGATGTGTTACAGACGTGGTACAGACGTCTTACAGACGACCAGACGACGTGATCTCTTACAGACGAGCACCAACACACAGACGACCACATTACACGCGCGTGTGCGACTCAGAGCCGCGGTTCCGCTCGCAGCGTGATGAGCCGCGGTCCTCAGTCGTGTGTAAATCAGGTACGACGCTCATGCGCGTCGATCTCGTTGATTTTTCATCGGCTCATCTCAGGTTTCCTAATCTTGTGTTGTTGTGTCTCGTTGTTCCTCATCTTGTCTTGTCTTTTTTTTTTTTTTCTAATCTTATCTCGTTTTTGAGTGCAGTGCTGATCTGTTCTCAGGTGGTTTCAGTTTTCCTTCTCTCAGCTCCTCGTCTCGTCTGATCAGGTGCTCTGGGGATATGTTTATTAAAAAAAATACAGTAATCCTTCAAAGTAATCATTTATTAAGAATTTGTATTATATAAACTAATTAAGCCTAATTATTGATTATTAAGCCATTATGTCAAAGTATGAAAGAAGAACTGTGTGCGTATGAAAAGTATTTAATGTATATCGTGTGTGTTGAATGTCGTATTGACCTTCAGGTGAAGAATTTAAGTTGAGGAGTTTACACCGAGAAGCTGTTTAGTGCCACCTGGTGGTGGTGCAGAAATGGGAGGGAGGCTGAAGTGTCGGTTAAATCTGCAGTCAGAGTGTCACTTATAATACGAGTCCTCCACAATCTCTCCCTTTGTCTTTTCGTTCTTGGCTCATGTGGCCACTGGGAATATTCATTATCATGTTATTGTGTACTCTAATATAGCTGTTTATTTATTATATGCATGAAATCTTAGCAATGAAAGGGATACAAGCCATTAAACAAAAAGAAAAGTATTATTATTATTATTATTCTTGAATTTTTGCTGTGTTAACTGATTGTATTTAAAATAAGAAAACAGTATATAAGAATGTACTTTTATTTTACTGACATGCATAAAAGAATTAAACACTAAAAGGCAAAAAGTGTCATTTTTGACTGCTGAAAACTTCATGTACGTCCACAAAGTGGAAGCAAAGGACAATTAACCTCTCTGTCTCTGTCCCCGTCTGTGTCTCTCCCACGTCTCTCTGCGCATGCGCGGTGCTGCAGGGAAGCGAGTGTGGCGTGTAGAGCGCGTGAGCGCGACTGGCGTTTTATTACCGACATTTATGAATTGTGTGAGTCCCTGTGTGTGTGTGTGTGTGTGTGTGTGTGTTGCTGGAGCAGGGCGGCTCCGAACACACAGCGCTTTGAGAGTTTAACTCGCCGGCGCGGCGTCACGTGGTGTGCGCGCGGTGTCACGTGGTGGGCGCGCGGCGTGTTTAGAGGAGCGCGTGCGTGTTAGCGGTTGGGGACGTGGTGGCAGAGGCGCAGCTGCACATTTGCTGAGGGAAACGCAAGATCATGGCATTTACACTTCATCTTCACAAACTTTGTTTCTTAAGGCTACAATAACTGATTCTGCGTTTCTTAATACCGTGTAAATAATAAAATCCTGTCTGGCTTTTACCTTCCTGTGTTCTTCACCTGCTCTGAACTCATTTTCTATCATTGCTTCATTGTCCTCCTCGTCTTCATGACTGAGTAAATGAAGCAGATATTTCACTAAATATATACCTTAAATAATCAATCCCAATTTTTGTTTTTTTAAAAATATTGTTTAAAGTGATCATGACAAGATGAATTCAATTTTACTAGATTTTTTGACAAATAAGAGGTCAGTGCACTATAAAAAACATTTTGTAATTCTGGTGCACAAAAAACTGTAACTTACTTTATAAGTGTTCATCAGAAAACACATTCAAATGGTAAATGTACGTCATGAGCCCTTTAAGTCGTAGTGTCCTGTGTGGCAGCTCCACCTGTCCTCTTCACCTGCTCTGGACTTATTTACTTCCTCTCTCTCTCTCTCTCTCTCTCTACTCTTCATCTTCATGACTGAGTAAATGGACCAGATATTTCACACTATTTATACTTTAATCCTGCAGGACTCCAATCTGCTGTATTTCTTGGCCCATTCCTACCTGTTCTCTTCCACCTGCTCTTCGTTGTCCTCGTCATGGCTGAGTAAATATACCATTAGGTTATTATTATAGCTACAGTATACTACAGCAGGCAACTTTCAGTATGAAACTACTTAAATATTTCTACACACTATGAAAGAGTGCTTAAAGACTACCAGAAATGCAAAAATGTAAGTGATTCAAACATTCAAGTATAAATAAATCATTTATATTGTGTGTGTGTGTGTGTGTGTGTGTGTTAGATCAGGCCTTTAGGACGTCTTTTTTTATGAACACTCATGTACAAAGCATTAAAATGATTGTATTTGCTAAACAGTGATGTAATTTCATTAGCACTGTTATTACAACAGAAACAGGAAAAAAGCTCATGCATTAATACATTTAAACTGCATCATTTTTAGAAACTTTGTGGTTTTTCAAGCTGATTGGAGAATCCCGTTTACAAAAAGCTTACAATAGGGTCTGGAATACTGTATGAATGAAGGTGTAGAGGATCCATACGCTCGTCTCGTTCTGGTTACACAGCAGGGCTTTTATTGCGCCCCTGGACTGAACATAACGAACTGAGCGGATAAGGCAAGAGCCAATAACTTGGTTGTGCTTGGTGGTGAGAACCTCAGTTAACATTTTTAACAATAAGTACATTTATTTTAAACCAAACGCCTATTTTTTCAGGAATAATGATTTGATATTAACAGACGGTAACTATGTCCAGCCTCGCTGGCAATAACGTTAAATGTTGATGAACTTAAAGACTTACAGTAATACAAAATGATAGGTCAAGCTTACCAATCTCTTTTTATCCACTTTGATATTGCTATTTTCTTTTTTCTTTTTCTCTTAACAAATATAATTTTTCAAATATTTTAAATGTGGTGCAATGGGACATCTTGTCCGTGCTTGTCCTGAAAGACAGAGCGATCTTGATGCTTTTGAGCGACCGGGTCACGACGCAATGCTGACCCAGGGCCCATAGAGACCGAACCCCAAGCCCAGCCTGCAGTCCAAGAGTCAACTGGAGTTACATCGACACCAAAAGCAACATGCTCGGCCAAACCGGACCGAGAGGAGCCCAACATAACCCGGCTGGGACCGGAGAGGCCGAGCACGGCTGATAAGATCACGGAGGGTTCGGGTGCAGAGCTGGAGCTACCTGTGCTCTCGGCAATGGGTACAAGGGCGAGGAGCCGCCAACTGGAAGCATCAGCCTCCGCACTGTCTTAAGGGGACGAGGCGGACATAGAGATGGAAGAAGAGCCCTCCTTCAAGGCACCAAAAAGAAAAAAAGACCATAAAGGAAGAGGAAAAAAACTCCCCAAAAAAGACCCCGAACTGGAGTCAGACAGCGACGGGTACATCTCAGACTCTGTGCTGCTTCTCACCGCAGAGGAAGAAAAACTGCCAGTCATCTACAGCGAGGAATCTATACATGTTTTTTAGAAAAGACAAAAAGGGGCTCAAAAATTAAAATAGAAGACCACTTCTCAAGCAAGAGACAGTTTGTCCATGACGTTAAATACTACAGAAGACAAAAAGTTTTTATTGACTTGGAATTATTCAGACTAAAGGAATGGAGTACGAAAATAAACAAGGAACTCGCTGAGGAGGAATTCTAGAATGTTCTTTCCTCTGTGCTGGACACTGGTACGTTTTTATAATATAAGACTGTTTGTTTTTTTATTTATACATCTTTTAATGAACGAAGTAAATATTGCGAGTTTAAATATTAATGGGGCAAGAACATGTGAAAAAAGAGCCAAACTATATGAACTACTAAAACAGAAACATGTTGATGTGGCTCTACTTCAAGAGACGCACAGCGACTCCAAGAACGCAGCGGACTGGTCCAAAGAGTGGGATGGGCTCGCGATCCTGAGCCACAATACACCACTGAGTGGTGGAGTCGCACTGCTCGCTGCTCGCAGTTTTATACCGAACTCTTACACAGTAGAAGAATTTTTAAATGGGAGGCTTTTAAAAGTGAGAACGTTTTATGAAAATGAAGTTTTTGTTTTTATTTGTGTGTACACTCCCACCAAGGCAGTAGAGAGGATGATGTTTTTAGACAAACTAAACAGCGTAATTAATGACTGTAACTCTGCTGACATTTTAATTCTGGGTGGGGATTTTAACTGCACAACCGACAACCTGGACAGAAACCATAGAGAACCTCACATGGCCTCCCGTAAACGCATGTGGGAGATGATGGAGGCCCAGGACTTGAGTGACTTATGGAGAAACTTAAACAAGAAACAAAGACAGTACACCTGGGCCCATTCCATAGAGAACACACTCTCACTGGCAAGACTCAATCGATTTTATTGTTTTAAACATCAACTGTCTTATTTTACAAAGTGTTTTATTGTTCCAGTAGGCATCTCTGATCATAGCATGGTGCAGTTAACCTAATCCTGCGTTCACACCGAACGTGGCGAGAGCGTCAAAGTTCGCTCTCGCCGCCCTGCCGCCGACGCCTGTCGCCGCTCTGACGTAGACCGAATGACTTTCTTGTTCTTAAAGGGGCCGCAAAGCAATCAAGCTTGATCTTATGGAGACCAAAATGTGGAAGAAAACAAGAAATTGATTGATAGAAAGAACTGTATTGTAGAAATAAACAAACTATAAGGCATTTGTATGGTGTGGTTTCTGTTCATTGTGAATTGCTAGTCTAATTTAATATATTTTTTATTATTATATTTCTTATTATCTTTTTTTATTAATGTCCCTGTACACAAACAGGGACATGTCATAAATAACCGGGAAACCCGCTACCGCAATAATTAACTTCTCCTCCATTTCGCTTGGGAACTAATGTCGCCGGAACAAAAGTTTACAGGACTGCGTTCCGTGGAATCCACTCAAGCGGAGGACCTCTACTTTTTTATTGGTTGCCGCTCAACCGCGTCATAGCTCATTACCATAAAGTTGAGCTGATTTCAACTCCCTTTGCCGCTCTCGCCGCGCCGCTCTTCGCCGCCGTCTCCCATTGAAAATGAATGACTTCCGGCCATTTTGACGCTTTCGCCTACTGGCATTTTAACACTCTACTTTTAGAAGATGCCAATTTTATTGAGTCTTTTACCTTTTTATGGACCAGTCTTAAATCACAAAAGGCAGATTTTAGCTCTCTACAGCAATGGTGGGATCTAGCTAAAGCACAAATAAAAGTTTTTTGTCAACAGTACACACTCAATGTCACAAAAGACATCGTTAGATCAATGAGAGCGCTAGAGACTGAAATAATGGAACTCCAGTGTCTAGAGACCAAAGAAAATAGAGGAAATATTGAAACCATGAAAAACAAAAAATCCCTAATGAACGACCTACTGGGGACTGCAGCACAGGGGGCGCTGGTCCGCTCACGGTTTAAACACGCTACTGAAATGGATGCTCCTTCTAAGTTATTTTTGGGTCTGGAACAAAAAAATGGACAGAAAAGAATCATACATGCTGTGCGATCAGAGTCAGGGGATCTCGTATCAGAGCCCACTGAGATACGCAAGCAGACACACGGCTTCTACTCAAAGCTGTACAGTAGCGAGTGGTCAGAAGCACATGCAATGGAGGAAACCTTCTTGAAAAATCTGCCCAAGCTGTCAGAACAAACTGCCACTGACATGGCGGCAGAACTGACACTGGCAGAGATTCAGAAGGCTCTCCAAGGCCTGAAGAACGGGCGGGCGCCGGGTATAGACGGTCTCCCTGTAGAGTTCTACAAGGCATTTTGGTCAGTAATAGGACAGGATGTACTAGAGGTGTTGCAGGACAGCGTGAAAGGAGGAAAGCTCCCGGTGAGCTGCAGGAGAGCTGTCCTGACCTTACTGCCAAAAAAGGGAGACCTGACGCACCTGGGGAACTGGCGCCCGGTATCACTGCTGTGCACTGACTACAAACTACTCTCAAAAGCATTAGCCTCAAGACTGACAAAGGTACTGGAGCAGGTCATTCATCACGACCAGACGTACTGCGTGCCTGGTAGGTCTATCTTCGGTAACATACATTTAATCTGTGATATTATGGATGTCTCTAGACTGCTAGATCTAAAGACCGGTCTCATTTTACTAGACCAGGAAAAAGCCTTCGACCGGGTTGAACACAAATACCTGTGGAAGGTGCTGGAAAGCTTCGGGTTCAACCCAGGATTCACCACAATGATAAAGACATTGTACAGTGACATTGAGAGTGTACTGAAGGTTAATAGTGGTTTATGTGTCCCTTTTAAAGTACACAGAGGTATTAGACAAGGCTGCTCTCTGTCAGGCATGCTATATTCTTTAGCGATCGAACCTCTTTTATGCAAACTAAGAGAGCAACTTTCTGGTTTTAATATACCTCATTTTAATAATTCAACCTGTCTTTCAGCTTATGCCGATGATCTAGCTGTAATGGTCAACACACAGACAGATGTGAATCTTTTAACTGATATTTTAGAAGATTTTATCATCTGCTAAAATCAACTGGACTAAAAGCGAAGCCATTTTAGCAGGAGAATGGGGAGACGACCGGCCCACACTACCAGGGGGTTTAATGTGGAAAAAGACTGGTTTTAAATACTTGGGTGTCTACCTGGGCAGTGCTGAGTTTTTAAACAAAAACTGGGATGGAATTGTTGAAAACATAAAAGGCAGACTAAGCAGATGGAAGTGGCTGGTCCCAAAAATGTAAAAAAACTACATGGCGCTGTGAGGAGACCTTGTGCTCAGTAGAAGATGATGAAATCATCTTTGCCGCATATTTTAACTGAAAAAAAAAGCACAATAACTATGTATGTTTTAAAGAAGAACTATAATGTCTTAAAATGTCTTATTTATTTATTTATTTATTTATCTATTTTTAATCAATTATTTATAAACTCAACATTTATTCCATTTTATACAAACAAACAAAATTTGTAAAATAAAGGATTGTAAAAGTTAAAAAAAAAAGTCTCTCTGTGTCTCTCTCAGAGGTGGAAAGAGGACTAAAATTTTGTACTCACGTAAAAGTACTGTTACTTCAGTGAAATTCAGAGGATTCAGCTGCGGGATCGGAGTGCCACCAGTGCAGAGCTGCTCAGGAATGGCAGCAGGCAGGTGTGAGCGCATCTGTACACACAGGGAGGCCAAGACTTTTGGAAGATGGCCTGGTGTCAAGAAGGGCAGCAAAGAAGCCACTTCTCTCCAAAAAAACCCTCAGGGACAGATTGATCTTCTGCAAAAAGTATGGCGAATGGACTGCTGAGGACTGGGGCAAAGTCATATTCTCGGATGAAGCCTCTTTCCGATTGTTTGGGGCGTCTGGAAAAAGGCTCGTCCGGAGAGGAAAAGGTGAGCGCTACCATCAGTCCTGTGTCATCCCAACAGTAAAGCATCCTGAGACCATTCATGTGTGGGGTTGCTTCTCATCCAAGGGAGTGGGCTCACTCACAATTTTGCCCCGTAACACAGCCATGAATAAAGAATGGTACCAAAACACCCTCCAACAGCAACTTCTTCCAACAATCCAACAACAGTTTGGTGAAGAACAATGCATTTTCCAGCACGATGGAGCACCGTGCCATAAGGCAAAAGTGAGAACTAAGTGGCTCAGGGACCAATACGTTGAAATTTTGGGTCCATGGCCTGGAAACTCCCCAGATCTTAATCCCATTGAGAACTTGTGGTCAATCCTCAAGAGGCGGGTGGACAAACAAAAACCCACTAATTCTGACAAACTCCAAGAAGTGATTATGAAAGAATGGGCTGCTATCAGTCAGGATTTGGCCCAGAAGTTGATTGAGAGCAGCCCAGTCGAATTGCAGAGGTCCTGAAAAAGAAGGGCCAACACTGCAAATACAAGAATTACCATAGACCTTTACTCTTTGCATAAATGTCATGTAATTGTCGATAAAAGCCTTTGAAACATATGATGTGCTTGTAATTATATTTCAGTACAGAAACAACTGAAACAAAGATCTAAAAGCAGTTTAGCAGCAAACTGTGTGAAAACTAATATTTGTGTCATTCTCAAAACTTTTGGCCACGACTCTACATCGACCCTGTGGAGCTCCAGACCGACAGTTTTGGTGGAAACAGGAGAGTTGAGGTGCACATTTAATTCTGCAGTGAGTTGGGCAGCTGTGGTTTTTTGTTTCTTGGATACAATGCGGGTTCGCACCCGGACATCCCTTTCAGACGGCTTCCTCTTGTCTACAGTTATACAGATATTAAGCAAATGTTACATAATTATATGTAAGTTATACATTATATTTACTGAAAATATTAAAGACACTTTTTAATTGCAACATAATTTTCATCAACACAATAAGTAAATAAATCTTAAACCTTATTTGACATTTTCAGTTACTTATATGTATACGATTATATTAATTACTATAATTATGATAAATGTTATTAAATAAATTTAATGAGTTTGTCTACTCAACAAAGAGAACATGGAAAAATGGGAAATAGAACAGTGTGTCCTGACTGTCCAGTTTGTGGAAGATCTCTAGACAGATGTGTGTAAACCCTGAACTGAAGCGGAACAGTGAGTGTAGAAACCAGCCCCCACCGGGGGGCTAAAGAGTTCAAAATGTCGTGATGTGCAGAACCTCGTGATTTTTGCTGCCTGAACATTGCTGTATGGGTTTGTCCTAAGATTAAGTCCATCCTGCAAATGAACAGACAAAATCTGTAATATTAAAACAAGATCTTAAACATTGAGCCACAGTTTGGTATTACATTCTTC
Source organism: Clarias fuscus (assembly GCA_030347435.1). Classification (NCBI taxonomy): domain Eukaryota; kingdom Metazoa; phylum Chordata; class Actinopteri; order Siluriformes; family Clariidae; genus Clarias; species Clarias fuscus. The sequence goes on from CM059220.1 coordinate 31,141,080, forward strand.
AGTAACGATTAGGAGAAAATGATCACCGAGATATATACTGAAAATTCATGTATAGATTTCCACCTGCCTGAATAAGTCTATACCGGGGATTTTCACCCGATTTTCTCCCTAATTTAGTCGTGTCCAATTCCTCCCAGTCACTAGGCAGGCTGCCTGTCAGTACCACGTATTATTAAAACTACAGCAGGGGGCGGAGCTTTTTCTTACAAAGCCCCAAAGTTATGGAATAGTCTTCCTATTAATGTTCGGGACTCAGACACAGTCTCAGTGTTTAAGTCTAGGCTAAAAACCTATTTATTTAGCGCAGCATTTTTGTAAATAGATGAACCTTAGGTAAAGGAGCAGATCTGGGGGACTCATGGACGTAGAGTATTCTGGTGAACTGGTATGTTTAGATGCTGTCCTCCCCACTCTCATTGATCACTCAGGTTTGTTGACGGTGAGGTGATTGGTTGCTTTACATCTCAGTTCCCCCTCATGTCTGTGTTTCCTTCTGGCTCCTCCCTTTTAGTTATGATGTTATAGTTAGTCCTGTCTAACCCTAGGCTGAGCTTTGATTGGATTTCTTCAATTCATCCTTGGGGCGGAGCTCTGTGCACCCTGAATCCTCCCACTTTTGTTCTTAGCGAATCAATATTGTTTTTAAATATTTGGGCTCATGTGATTGGACTGTTCTCAACGAAGAAATCAGAGCAAAATTTATTTTCAAATAGAGCCACTGGCCTGTGTTCATGCAGTTTTCGTGCATTTGTGTGTTTTTCATTACTGACAATAAATCCACTTTAAACTTCAATTCACTGTTTTAAATTACATTTATTACATGATTTATTTCATACTAGCAGTAATGATGCTTAATCACCTGATAAATGGCTATTTACAGGTGATTATTAAAAGTTTAATTTTAATTTTGTTTGCACGCCCCCAAAACATTTTTGCACCAGCCGCCACTGGGTGTGTGTGTGTGTGTGTGTGTTTGTGTAGGTGTGTGTGTTTAACGCAGAGACGTCTTCACTGCTTCTGATTTGTGGGCGGGGCTACATCTGAATACATCTGTGATGTCACTAATCAATCTTGTTTTACAGATTAGTGAGTAACAAAGTACTAGAAAGCGCACAGTGGTCGTCATGGTAACAAGAACAGAAGGTGAGGAAGTTTTGTGTTTCATTGATATTTTTTGAATTTTTTTGGAAATGTGACTGTTGCAGTGGCTCCTGAGGCTAAACCGGGAACATCTGTAGGTGAGGTAGGAATACACTGAGCATATGACACCAGGGAATCACAGGACACCCACACACATTTAGGCAACTAGTTATCACCTTATCACCAGATTTTTGTGGCGGGCCCTGAGAACCGGAATGCTAATCCTGCAGCATTGCGCCTGTCAAATGAATGAAGCGCAAATCACACACACACACACACACACACCTCCCAGTGAGTTTAAGAGCGAGTTAGATCCACACACACGCCAAAAAACTAACAAACAAACAAATACTTGTCTCCGTTCCAATTCAGATCTTAAACCCTTGCAGTTGTCTGATGCATGAGATGGAAAGAAGGGATAGAAGTATTTGGAGAAAAACAATGTCCGGGCGTCTCCACGTGAGCAGCATGGGCGAGTGTGTGCCTGGGTCACGTGATGATGTTCTTTAGCTTGTGCATGCTCTTCTGCTCAACACAGATATACAGAGTGATTATTTACTTTACTCTAGACATCCATCAACAACGTGTTTTTTTTAATTTTTTTTTATTTTAACTCCCAGTTTCTGAAAAACTCAACCCATTTCTTCCTTATTAAAGTAACAGAACTCACACTCCTGGTGTTTTTTGTGAATATTCCCTGAAGCCCTATACTATGATGTCTACAGGTGTTCCCGATAAAGTGGACAGAGAGCATAGACGTGTGTACCGCGCTGTCCTCTCCGCTCCGCCAGGGGGCGCTCCACATCGGAAATGACTACATTGCGCTACATTCGGTTGTGTCTCAATCCCACACCAATCTTTCTCTCTTTAATGTCCTCGCGCCCTACGCTAAAGGATGACCTGGCCAGGTTTTCGCGCCCTACCTAGTGCACTCGGTGTGTGAGATTTGGGACAGAGCCGCGGAGGACATTTCGGAGGGGATTTTGAAAAGCCTGTACAGGGAGCTTTGTTTATTTTACCTTTATTGTGGGTTTAATGTTTTAAAACGCGATTTATTTTCTGCCGTTTTCCTCAGAATATTTGTAAAAGGTAAGAGCGAGAGTAATGATGCTATTTAACTAAAACTGTTCTGTGAGAAAAGCGGTGTTTTAGTTAGAGATAGCTGTGTGGCTAACTGAGCTAACGGCTACACAGCGCAGGGAGCAGAACACACACACACACACACACACACACACAGGGAACAATAATACACATTTATGATCAATAAATAAGATTTATTAAAGGTGTGAGCTGTAGGATAACTCATGGATGTTTCATTTATTATAATGTAAAATATCTCTGTTATCTAAGATAGAGCTCGTGCACGTGCATTATCAACTCTGCGGGGGGGGGGGGGGTAAACTAATGCACCTAATTATAACTAATACTTAATCAATGTGTTACAGCAGGTGAGAACTTTATACAGGACAGCTGATTCATTTATTCGTACATTTATTAAACTATGTTAAATTTATTTATATATATATATAGTAATTCTAATTAATTTTATATATTTATTAACTTTAGATTCACATTTTATATATATATAGGGTGTGAGACGGGAGTGAGTGAGTGATGAATGTGTGTGAGACTGATGTGTGTGTAATGAGTGTGTGTGAGACTGATGTGTGTGATGAGTGTGTGTGAGACTGATGTGTGTAGTTTGTAGTAAAGGTCAGATCAGAGGATTATACCACGTGTGTGATGTTTGATGATGTAACTCCACAACAATGTGTGTGTGTGTGTTGCGTCACACTGAAGCTCCTGCGCTCAGTACAGAATGGTTTATATCTGAGACTAATCAGCTGATGACGGGCCACGCCCACTCGCACTGACGAGTCTCTGTTATTGATGTAATTATAGTTTTTATAAAATCAGTGTGGAGGTTCATGGATTCATTAATCAGAATCCATCATGTCTGTAATGGAAAACTAAAATAGTAACGAAGTCTCTCTCTTGCTTTAGATCAGGAGCTCACACACACACACACACACACACACACACACACATGGTCCACGCTGAGATTACCACAACCAGAAGACTCGAGAGTACAGCAGCTGTGTGTGTGTGTGTGTGTGTGTGAGAGAGAGTGTGTGTGAGACTCAGGGCAGTAATAACCGGAAGATTATTCCTCACAGGACACTTTAGGACACTAATCCCCTCAGAGTGTGTGTTGTGATACGACCCAGCGCTGCGAGGACGGGTTTACACACGGCACATGGTTTACACACAGGAGCAGAGGTAACGCGAGCATCACACACACACACACACATACCCACACACACTCACTTGCAGGATTAAAAACAGTGTTTCATCATTGAACATCTGTTCATCAGTCTGTCTGACTTTTGATAAGAATCAGCCTGTATATGACGCGTCCTCCGTCCGTCTGTCCGTCTGTCTGTCTGTCCCAGCTATTTGAATTTTTTGTGCTAATATTTCTGAAATATTTAATTAATGATAAAATTAATGCTCTGTGTTTATAAGCGTGACTTATCAATGACGGTCCTGTTGACCTACACGGTGCGGGTGGAAATCGGGCTCCTGTTTGTCGAAGGAGAGGAGGACGGCGTGTGCATAGGAGAGAGAGAAGAGGAAATGAAAGAGTTTAGGAGTGACAGTAGGGACTTTGAATGTTGAGACTTTGAAAGGGAATGAAGGTGGACATGCTGTGTGTCCAGGAGACCAGGTGGAAAGGTAGCAAGGCTAGAAGCTTAAGAGCGAGGTTCAAGTTGTTTTACCAGGGTGTGAATAGGAGAAGAAATGAAGTGGGAGTTATACTGGAAGAGGAGATTATAAGGAATGTGTTGGAGGTGAAAAGAGTATCAGATAGAGTGATGAGTCTGAAGCTGAAACATGATAGTGTGATGTTCAATGTTGTTAGTGGTTCTGCCCCACAGATAGGATGCGAGTTAGAAGAGAAGGAGAAATTCTGGAGTGAGTTAGATGAAGTGATGAGGAGTGAGAGAGTGGTGATTGGTGCAGATTTTAATGGACATGTTGGGGAAGAGAACAGAGGTGATGAGAATGTGATTGGTAGGTTTGGTCTTCAGGACAGGAACGTAGAAGGACAGTTGAGCTCGTGACCAACAGAGGCGCGGTTTCTTCAGTCGTATGGAAATTATTCGGGTTCGCAACTTTACACATTGAACAAGCCAAAGCTCGGTGTAAAGTCTGTCTGAAGTTTGTGGCAACTAAAAGAAGCTAATTTCCTCGCGCACCTCAAACAGGGACACACTGATGAATCGGCGTCGTGTTTGGCGCTGCGAGATAAACAGGACAAGCGGCAGCGCTAAAAGCCAGGTGAAAACAGTGAGCACATTTCCACACTGTATCCCATATGATAAGAGCCTCGATGGAAAGATATTACTGATGTTGTGTCGTGTTACAGCGCTAAAGACATTATGCCCAGATACACAGTTTTTAAAAAATGCTGCCAGGCTCGTTTGATTTTATTCAGCATGCAAGTTGCATGTGGTTTGCAAAATTGTTTAAGTGACTTAATATATATACTTTTAATCCAAATAAGCAGTTCATGTTTGGTTATATCGTTTTGCTTAAGTAAATAATAAAAAAAACCTATACTGTCTGTTTTATTTTATTTTTATTTATTTTAAGCAACAAAAAAAAATCGTTTTAAAATCGAAAATCGAATTTTAATTAAAAAAAAAATCGAGATTCAATTTAGAGGGCATATCGCCCAGCTCTAGTGCTTCAATATCCAGTTTGTGCAGCCTCACTTCCTTATCAGCCTGAATTTGGAGCTAGCGGACTTCTAGACGCAGATCCAACTCTGCTTGGCGGGCTTGTGATCGCTCCTCCGCCTCCAGGTGGAGCCATGCCAGTCGCACATTTTTTTATTTAACTCCTCCCTCAAACTGGGAGTAAACCTGGTGAAAAGGGGTAGATGGGTGGCAAAACGGCTCCGACGTCCACATTAGTGTCCGACTCTGGCGTCTCTACCTCCTCTTTACCTTCCCCGAGCCACGAGGATCGGTCTCTGTATCCGCATCAGCTAATTTCAAAACACCCAATTCGCACAGTCCATCTATCACTTCAGGAATCTGATGGTAAACAAGTCAGTTTTCCTACATTTCTCACGTACCTCCTATAAGAGATTGTCAATGAAACTTTGCAGGTTAAATGCCATGGTCAAGTTTAATATCCTAATTCACCTCGACACTTCTTACTATGAACAGGAACTCTGCTTAATGTATGTTATCTACCTTAAAGCTGCCTTAGCACCGAACGACACACGAATCATTTCACTTAAAGAGCAAATTCAAAGAATGTCTCCTCAACTAGTGTAAAAGGTGAATTTTCTAGGCCCCAATTATGTTTTATGGTTTCCTATGTAGTTGCTATGCTTGTTCTTGGTGTCTAGGGGAGGTAGGAAGCCGACATAAGTAGGGTTGGGTATCTTTTGGGGTTTTTTTCGATACCGGTGCCAAATCGATACTTTTAAACCGGTACCGGTGCCAAAACGGTACCTGAACCGATACTTTGCAAAAGCCACAAAATGATGGTGGACTCAAGAATACATTTTTATTGAACAAAAAATTAAATGCTTAAAATTGAACAATATATTAAAAGTTTAAGTCCTAGCTGGAAAGCCAGAATTATAAACTGAATCCATGTTACATTAGTATTTTACAAATCGTTTGACCATTTGTTAGCATGAATGCAATATTAGCATTTTGCAGTTAACATTACATTAGCCGACTGCTAACCTGCGGAAAGGCTGCTGACGTCATCATAATCGCTGGACTCGGTTGGTATGACTGGGGCTGAGGGTCGTCCACACCAATAGCGCCAGCTGTTGGCTGTAAGCTGTCGAACACGGTTCATCCCTCTGCTTTTAACTTTATTCCGTGTGCCCACAAATGTTTCATTAGATTTGACGTGTTTCTCCCTTTACACGCAACTGCTGTAAAACATTTACCGCACGTCGCGGTGTCGGAATCCTTTCTTGTGAAATACAGCCACACTTTCGACCGTTTAGTTTTAGGCATTTTAATGAAAATTAATTTAGCAAGTTAAGATAGAGGTCGATCACCTGCTGCCGTCAGAGCGAGTGTAACGTTAGTTGCTGCGTTCACGCGCACTTTTCATTTTTTAAAAATCTAATCTAATAAACGTTTAATCTACAAAAATAAAAATAGACAGTAACATTACTGCAACAATGTTTTGGATTTGTATTATCAAAGCTTTCCGAAGTCCTCAAGATTTTTCTAATTAAGGAAATAATAAATTTTTCTGATCATTTCTGACAGCCCATGAATGCGGTATTTAAATTTTACTAGCGATCATGTTGATGAATCTACTGTTTATTACAACTGTGTCATCACCATCACCAGAGAACAAATATATTAATCCACAGTTCAGGCATTTAAGTGGCACCGGAATGAGGCACCGAAATTCGCGTTCTGTTTCGTCCGATGCATACAGGGTATATAGGTACCGGTTCCGTATTGGCACCGGTTTTCGGTACCTAACCCTAGACATAAGAGAAAAAAAGAAATGTTAATATAATAAAGACTGTCACTGATTACAACTAGAAGAGAGAATTGTGTACAAGAATGAGGCAAACTCGAGACTAGCAGTGAGATGCAGCAGCAACAACATGAATGAATGAAAGAAAGAAGCCGCGCTCCCGTCTGCGTCACTTCTGGGTTCTTATACCCAGCTTGGGCTGTGTCATTGGTTCCCACGGGAATCGCCCTCGATTGACAGGGGCGATGTCCAATCTCAGGACCTGAAAGACATAGGAACCAAAACACAACAGACAATCCCCCCAAAATACTATGGGACGCATCACCCACACCCTTAAGAACAAACATACATATACTAGTATACATACATAAACAATATACTAGTATTTAGGCTCGAGACAGCGCATCTGCCACTACGTTACCTCTTTTATACCTACTGTCAAGATTGTAGTTTTGAATGATGAGAGACGATCTCATCAGCCTCTGGCTCTGATTACACATACGGGAAATAAAAGTTAGCAGGTTGTGATCTGTGTAAACAACAACAGGATGGGTAGAAGAACCAACATACACCTCAAAATGCTGCAGTGCTAACAGCGAGGCCAAAGCCTCCTTCTCTATTGTTGAATAATTACGCTGACTTTTGTTGAACTTTTTAGAGAAGTAACAAACAGGGTGGTCGATTCCGTCCTTATCCTCCTGTAACAGAACAGCACCAGCTCCTACGTCACTCGCATCGACCTCCAGCTTAAATCCAACACTGAAATCTGGGGCAGACAACACCGGCTCACTGCACAACAGACCCTTAATATTGTCAAAATCAGTCTGATATCCGGGTGACCACACAAAATTAGAGCAGTCAGCGTAATCGAACAGACGAAAAGATAGTAACCAGCCATACCCAAAATCACTGTAATTCTCGCCTGGTTTTCGGGATAGGAAACTGGTTAATTGCTATAATTTTTGCTGTTACCAGTCGCTCTTTGCCTTGTTCTACTTGTTTACCTAAATAAGTCACTGTTGCTTTGCCAATTTTACATTTAGCAAGATTTAAAGTCAAGGATGCTTTCTCTTGGCGGTTAAGTACGGTCTCCATCAACGATATATGTTCAGGCCAAGTCTGTGAATAAATGACCGGATCGTCAATATAAGCATTGCAATTAGGAACGTCGACGAGCACCAAGTTGAACAGTCTCTGAAATGTCGCCGCAGCATTTCGGAACCCAAAAAACATTACTTTTATTTTTTATATAATTAAAAAAACCTCCCCTAGACACCAAGAGCAAGCAAAGCAACTACATAGGAAACCGTAACACTGTGTGAACGAGTGCACTCTAATACCGTGTCTGTCTGTCTGTCTGTCTGTCTGTCTGTCTGTCTGTCTGAGCAGGTGAAGCAGTAAAATGCAGCGTGTGTTAGCAGCGTGTGAGCCGCTGGGTGCTCTCGTACCTGGGCCCCGCCCACTGGAGGGAAAGTCCTTCTACCTGGACGAGGTGAAGAGCCAGACGAGCGGCGTCCTCACCAAACTCATCACTCGCCTCGGGGGGGTAAACCTCACTTCCTGTATTAATCACCAGTGTGATATGATAACATGGATACACTGCACTCCTCTGTAATGATGTATATAATGTGATGTGAGACAGGCGTGTGGGCGTGGCCTCAGTACTTCAAGAATGTTTCTATTTGAATTGTTTGTACAGAAAGTGGAGAGTTTCCTCTACAAGGACGTGAACGTCGTAATCACAGGAAACAAGGACGCTCTGAGCGACATCAAGGCCTCATCAGGAAAGGTCAAAGGTCACGATTCTCCCGAGCACAGAGGGAGCGGGTACGATGCGGCTCAGAGGTCGAGAGCGCCGGTGAGCACTGGTTCACGCTCACTCGAGCTTTCGACTTGTAATGCAAAATGAATCAAAATAACGAGTCATGAGGAGTCATGTGACCAACGATTTACCTGATACTGACCCGAGTGACGTTTGTGTGTCTCAGGTCTGCGGCAGCCGAGGAAAAGCGCTGTTAGAGAAAGCCATTCGCAATAACGTACGCACAAACACTTCTCTCATACATTTATTAACACATCCGTGTGTGTGTGTGAAATGTGTAAATAATAAATCCTGCTGTGTGTCGTGGTGTGTAACTCTTTCAGGAGCAGTCTCGGGGTGGTGTGTTGTCCAGTGCCGCACGCTTCTGGGGGACAAAGGTCGTGTCTGTAGACCGTATCCTTCTGATAATTAAGTCACGAAATAAGAGTTAATTCATTTATTTAACTGAACAAATTATCACCATTTTTATTGTTTAAGTGTTTACATATTAATTTATTATAAATATTGATGAACATTTGTCTAATGCATGTACATTATTTTTAAAAACAAAATATTTAGTCTTTACTGTATTGGAGTGTCTCTGTAATCACGATAGGTGGTGCTGTTTGTACTTTTGATGTGAAACACACACACACACACACACACACACACACACACAAAGTGCTGTACATGATGTTTCTCTTTGACTCGGTTAATAACTCAGAGTTCATGAAGCTTGTAGAAGGGCTGAGCTCACACCGCTCCACTCACACACACCGCAGGAAAGAGGTAACACACTCTCACACACACACACACACTCGCACGCACACACTCACTCAATAGTTTATTATAAAATGTTTACATTTTCATTAAATATTGTCATTAAATTTAGCATGTTGAAGGTGTATTTATTTTTTAATTCATTTTTTACATTTCATATTCTTAGAGAGTTTAAATTGTGTGTGTGTGTGTGTGTGTGTGTGTGTGTGTGTGTGTGTGTGTGTGTGTGTGTTGTTAAGGAAAAGAATTCGGGTGAATTTCCAACCGTGCGTGTCATTAAAGGTACTGAAATGGTGGTATTATTATTATTGTTGTTGTTGTTATTGTTGTTGTTATTGTTAACATTGTATTATATTTGTGTGTGTGTATGAATCTTACCCATGATGCAGCTGGCAGTCTGAAGGTGGGCTTTGTGAAGGTGGAGGACTCGAGCAGGTGAGCTTCTAACACTCCTCCTCTCCTCTGAAGACACACACACACACACACACACACACACACACACTGCAAAAAGCGGCCCAGCGTCTGATGGTGACCTGCAGTGATCTTAGTGTGTTGTGCATGTGTCCCTGTGGGCGGAGCCTGTGTGTATGTGTGTGTGTGTGTGTGTGTGTGTGTGTGTGTATTCCTGTATGATCTCACACACTGCAGTGTTTATCTGTGAGAATAAAGCTACATCACTCTGGAGTTTTAATCCTCTTCCGTCTCACACGGGTCACATTTCACTTAATTGAAGCGCATTAAAGCTCCATTAGCTTCATTAGCCGCGTTAGACGAGCGCTACAGAGAGGACGAACCCCACACGAGGCTTTTAGGGTGAATGGGTATCGGTTTAATACCCCCAAGTCCCCCCCCCCCCCCCCCCCCCCCCGATATACTGAGGTGTTAAAAGAAGCCGTTCTTCACCGTTATTAGATAATGAGGTGTTACAGACGCTGGACACACACACACACACACACACACCAGTGTTAACATTTAATAAATAAGTCATATGCTCATTTCTCATTGAATGCTTTTACACTGTGATGTTGATTTAACAGGAGGTACAGGCCGCTGCATGTCCACTCACTGGACTTCCCCATGCTGAGCTACACGAGGAGATTCAGTCCGTTTGAGAATCCCGCCCCAGTGCACTCTGGGAAGACGAAAGAAGGCGAGCTCAGCAAAGACAAATTCAGGTAGGGGGCGTGTCCAGGTAGGAAAACAATCAACGGTTTTTAACATCGGAGCGAGCAGTTATTATAAAACAGTGCAGATGGAAATGTTTAAACAGTCACAGCTGGTCATGTGACTCCTCCAGCTTTACCTCTGCCTCTCACTAACACGGCGTTTTCTTTCCCCGCAGGAAAAGTGAAGAGCCGATCAGCAGTGGTGTTAAGACCGCGCCCTCTCCTAAAACGTGTCTCAAAAAGAAGAGCCTGGGGTACTGCGAGTGCTGCCAGGTGAAGTACAGCGATCAGGACGAGGTGAGGGTTTGGTACAGAGGGGACGGAGCTCGTTAAACTAAACTGTTTGGGTTTAACCTGTGTGTGTGTGTGTGTGTGTGAACAGCACTTGCGGTCGGATCTCCACCGGCGCTTCGCGGAGGACGTTAATAACTACACCGTTGTGGATCGTCTGGTCGCCGCCATGGACGAGGTTGTGTTGTCGGCATGTGAAGCTCGGCGGGTCGATGCCCTGATGATGAGGTGAGCAGGACGAGTATACGATCCGTGTGATGTCATGTTCGGTCACAGAGTTTGATTGGATGTGAGAGACTTCCTGGTAACACCGTTCCCAAAATTAGCTTCCTAGGCCATTCTAGTTTTCCGCGGTGTTACGATGCCTCACTAGCTTTAATCGCCAGAACGACTGGCACTCTCAACTGGTTTTGTTTCCTCAGGTTGTCAAGCAGCTCCGTAGCCCCGCCTCCTGAAACAAGGCAACAGTGTAAGGGCGAAACAGAAACCTGTACGACAAATCAAGAGTCAGGACCTGCGAACGCTGTGGACGTCCAACAGGCATGTGTCTGTCACGCTGCGGTTCTTCCTCAGGAGCCTCAGGAACCTGGTGTAGATGAAAGCAATGTCACGCGCGTTCCCAGTCCTCACCCACAAGACGATTTTATTTTAGACACTCGGCCACTAGAGGGCGCTCCACCTTCTTCGGAGCTGAGGTCAGACGGTCATGAACCCAGGACTCAGCTTGTAGAACTCTCTCCGAGACCTTTACCTCACTTAGAAACGTCTCAAAACAAGGACAGAAGCTCATCAACTCGTTTAAAAAGTCCAGATCAGGATACGGCGAGTGATTTACCTTCATGTGCTCGGGTCACGGAGGGGGGGCAGATGCGCCCTGTAGATGCCCCGTCTGGCCCTCAGGCGTTTCATTCCCTGCCGTCTGGGTCACTGACCATGAACATGTCAGATGGTGTGAACCCCAAGAAGCGCAGCAGATCCTTCACCCTCAGCCCAAAGGCGTCCAAGGTGAGGCGGACTGACCCTCGGTCTGATCCGACCAATCAGAGCAGCGGAGTTAACGTCTGCTTCCATCGTGTAGAGAAAAGCGTCGGAGAGACGAACGCCGTAACCGAACACGCACTCGCCACTGCAGAGCCGCGCCCCGATCCGAACGGTCCTCTCGGCAACGCGGATCCCCCGGGGGATCCTGTTCCGGTCCCCCAGAACCCAGACGACGCAGCTCGTGATGTTTCATCAGAACTCGGGCCTCCTCAGCTCTACCCGTTCTTCCACGATGACGTCTACCAAAATAACCCGCCGTATCTCGACCCTCCGAAACTCGCACCCAGTGCTCCCTTTCCTTCTACTAATCGGGCATCCAGCGCTTCCCTCCTGTCTCAGTCCTTTTCCTCCGTCTGCATCGAGTCTGCGCTCGTCCCGGACACGTTTTCTCCTGCCTCTTCCGAGTCGGATTGGGATTCCGGCCTCCTGTCACGCTTGGCGCCTCCGGTTCACCTCCAGTCCAAAGGGGGGCGCTGCGAGCTAGACTTAGGATTGCTCCTGCAGAGTTCGTGCGGCGGGATGCAGGACGGGAGCTACACGTCCCGGCTGTGTTCCGTGCTGCAGCCTGGCGCGTCTTCGGCACACGCCGGTTGTGGAGATCAGAAAGGCGTCTACAGACCGATCGAGACGATGGACAGGAGGATCGTCCAGAGCCTGGGGGTTTAGCGCCGGGAAAGCGACATGGCGACGTCGTGATAAAAGCGCATTTGTTTATTGTGGTGTTTTTTTTTTAGTTTTTTTTTTTTAGCTAAGTAGCAGAGTGGGTTCAACAGTCAAAGACAATTCTGGTTTCTCACTTTAAGAGTAAGTGTTGGTGTTGCCCCGACATTAGACCGGACTGGACTGGGAGAACCTTCTGGAATAGCTAGCGGTAGGCTTTTTCTGCTTTAGCAGTGCAGTGAGGGCCGACTCATCAGATACGGGTATTTTTTCTAGATCCGCGTGTTTCCAAGGGGGTTGAGAAAACACCACGAGGACGCGGAAACTGTCACACCAAGAGCGCAATAATAATAATAATTATAATAATAATAAAAATATATGGTAATCCTAAGCGCTTTTCTGCTAACAAATTTGCAGAGTCGCAGCACTTACGACGGATTAAACTCTCCAGGTGATCAATATTTATTTACGGTCAGCTTCGTAAGCAATCAAAGGTTCTTGACTGTTCTAGCTTGGTTTGGTTCACCTGGTGTCACTTCGTCAGTTAGCCAGACGCGCTTGTACAGAGCGAGTAACAGACGGACACAGTCGGGTGTGCTAATCTCCTCAAAGCGTTTGTAATCATGCAAGTTAGTGCAGGTGGAGAGGAGTTAGCGTTGGAGCACCAAGAAGCTTTTTGTTCTCGTCTATTCATGAACAGCGCACAAGAGCGAGCGCTAACGTCGCGTATTTAATGAAGTGTCTCTGCAGGGGGCGTCAGATAATTAGCCTGAGTGCCTAACGTGTTCCCGCCACTACGGCGAGGGGGATAAAGTGTCGAGTCAGCGGCGGACTCCCGGACTGAGCGGCTTCTCATATTCGAGGCAGAGCGGAGCAGACGCTTCAGCCGATCTGTTATTCCAGCGTAACAGCACAGGAGTTATTTCCTGCAATGTTCAGACTTTTAACACTATTTAATCTGTCAATAAAAGATGAAGGAGGTGTGTGTAAATCACAAAGGGTTTAGAAACACTGGTGCTAGTGGTAGAAAGTTACACAAATGCTGGTATGTGTGTGTGTGTGTGTGTGTGTGTGTGTGAGAGAGAGAGAGAGAAGTGGGCATTTAATTTTCCCCCAGGGTGAAATAATGGTGTTGAATATTTTATGAACTTAAAAGTGAGACGTTCCCTTTAAAACTCAGGGATCAGGAGACGTCCATCATCATGCTGACATTTTATTTCAAATGCGTATTTTTATTTTAAGCTCTCGTTTTATCAACCACTCATTATTATGGGATTTAATTCATTAGAATTTTACTTTTTTTTGTTTGCAAATGTTTTATGATGTTTATTAAACTCTGTGTGACAAACATGGGTTGCTTTTATGAATAAAAAAAGAAGCTGCTGAAAGTGTGTGTGTGTAACGTGACTCATCACTCCATCATTCACTCGAGCAGAGAGAGAGAGAGAGAGAGAGAACTCGAGCTCGTGCAGCATCCTCACAGTAACGTTCAGATGATTTTATTTAGATTTGTGTTTTAATGTTCCAGAATGAGACACACTGCTCTACACTTCTCCAAAAACCCCCTATAAAATATCTTTAGAGTCGTGACTGACCAGCCAATAGTGTCTGGAGACGAGCCACGCCCTGCCCACAGCCACGCCCTGACCGGGGATCAGTGATGTGTTTAGTACGAGTCGTGTCCTGGCTGATCTCTGAGAAGCTTTAAACATCCATAAGTACCGGGTTCTCCATCGGGCCGAGGACACACGCTACAGCACCGTGGTATTAAAACCCTCCTCCAACTGCCAACTCTAACAAACATGGGGATTCAAAAAGCGATATTTAACTTTTAAACATACCATGTTGTGTTGAAACATATTTTTCCAGGTTAACACCAAATAAGTAGACAATCTGGTTAAGAGGAGGCTTACCAAATGTTTAATCAACTCAATGTTGGATAAAAAGCCCAAGTAATTGCCTTAACTACTGCTAAGCATAACTTTCAGACTTTTGTGATTAAATAATTGTACAGCTCCATATTACAACCAATTTCATTTATTACTTGTGCAGCACGAGAGTGTGCGCGTGTGTGTGAGAGTGAGGGTGTGTGAGAGAGAGGGTGTACAGCCAAAAACACTGTTGATTGACACTCATTGCTAGAAAGCTGCTACTGTAGAACAAGACACGCCCCCAGAGGGAGGGGCATGAACATTCTATAGCATGTTTGTTTATATACAGTAAGCATGAAGTTTTGACTGGAATCGGTGAAGATTTATTTTCCATATAAACTAACATTAGTCAAACTGATCTTTATTTCAGGCGCAATTTAAAAATGATTAGGATAGCAGGGGTGCAAATACTTTTGGAACGTACTATTTCAAATAGCTTTGAACAGCTGCATAAATGAGTAAATATGCCAACTGTTAATACGCCCGTATCCCAGTAACGGCGTTTTCGAAAACTTTTTTATGAAGTTATTGATTATTTATTATCTGGTAGATATTTCGCCTCCTCAGGATACTTGGCGGTTAGAGTGAGAGGCGGATCACTCCGAAGACGCACCGCACACTTTCCCTAATCTAATCACGCCCGAGTGCATTAGCGCCGGCCTCTGTCAGGGGCGTCACGCATCGATCTGCCCCGCCCAGGCCTCCTCAGGACGGCATCGATTGACCAGCTGTTTAATGATCATCATGAATAAACGTACCTCTATTTAAACAGTTACAGAGTTAGATTAGCAGAAATATTCTCTTTATTATTGAAATATTTTTCAGTAACTGCTGATGTGTAACTGATAATCAGGATACGGAAACATGATCAGGTTGAGTAAAATAAGATACTCGTCCTACTAATAATGAAAGCGACAGTGTTTATAGTGTTGTACTGAGCCACGTGTAACGTCATTCACACACACACACACACACACACACCCTTAACGAGTGTACTTACTGTTAAACTCGGTGTTCATGATCAGGGCAGAGCGTTTATTTACATTCAGGTGGATTTCATCCTTAAAACAGCAGCGTACGACACACACATACACACACACACACACACACACACACACACACCCTTAACGAGTGTACTTACTGTTAAACTCGGTGTTCATGATCAGGGCAGAGCGTTTATTTACATTCAGGTGGATTTCATCCTTAAAACAGCAGCGTACGACACACACATACACACACACACACACACACACACACACACACCCTTAACGAGTGTACTTACTGTTAAACTCGGTGTTCATGATCAGGGCAGAGCGTTTATTTACATTCAGGTGGATTTCATCCTTGAAACAGCAGCGTACGACACACACATACACTTCTTTGAGATTAGGAAAAAAGAATAAATGACTAGATGATGATTTACTGCGAGCGTCACCCGGCATGAAGAGGGTCGTCTGAGGTACAGCAGGTATGTGCGGCTTTTCCTCTTTAATAAGTCAAATCATTTAAAAACTGTTTTGTATTTACTCAGATCATCTGTGTGTTATATTAAAACTTGTTTATTGATCTGAATCATTTAAATGTGACAAATGTGCAGCAAAATAAAAAACTTAATTTTAAACAAAAACACTCGTTTTTTTTTTGACACTTCCAGAATTAATTGTCCTTTATGAGCTCAGTGCTGTGAGACCTAGACGCTGTGTAAGTTCTCCTCTCTCACATCGTCCGTGTTACACCTCAGATCTTCCTGACGATCTCCTGAAGACTGAAACCTATTAGATTAAAACGCTGAGTGTTTCTGAGCGAGCTGACATTTAAAATGTTGGATGGATGAATGATGCTGAAGCTGTTGCGATGCCTCACAGCAGTGTTTCCCTTCAGTGTTCGCTGTGACTGAATATCGACGAGAGAGAAGAGCAGTGTGTGGTGTGTGGAGCGGTGTGTGGTGTGTAGTGTGTGGAGCAGAGTCTTTATGGTTATTCTTCACACACATGATGGTGGCCTACACACTCCATGAGGGATCACGGTCATTAGGTTCTCCCTGAACCAGCCAGCTCAAGTCCCAGATGTTAAATACCCACGTGGCACAGATACATGCTGATACATGCTGACATCACAGCACAGGGCAACGACCATAAACACATCCTGTACGTATCTGCTGATACGGAAGCCTTGCTGGTGTGTGTTAATGGGGAAGGTTCAGACGGTGTATTAGGGTTTTTTGGATCTGGCAGGTAGAACAAAAGATATCATTACTTTTATAAAAGGTCAATTTTGCTTCTCCCGGAATATGGGAATGACAAAAAAATGTAGAACTCACAAAATGAGCATATTATTATTTATTTATTTATTTAATTTTTTTTTGGTCACGGAAAACAACAATATACATGTGATAGTGTGTATCTGTGCTATTTCTTTGCCTATGTGAAATATTTTTTCATTTTTTTCTCAGTCATCTTTGTACAGTTGGTTAAAATGAAATAAAATTCAGTTCACCATTTTGTTTATTTAGTGCTGAAATAAAGGATATTACACTCTGTCTGTACTGTACAATCATGAGGCCTGTACGTGTTAATTAAAAACAGCAAAACAAATGATAGATATATAGATAAATACTTTATTGATCCTGAAGGAAATTCTAGATATCTATCAGCCGTAGAGACACTAACACACAGACGGGTTGTAGATCTGTACATCTCACATCTAATCTGTACACACAGTCTGATGTGAGAACTGACCAGAAGTTACTAGTGCACTGAAAATCTGCAAAATATAGAAGGAGTATATAGTTAAGCATATCAATCAAAAATCTAAAGTAAAAAAAAAAAAAAGGTTAATTGCAGTTCGTCAATTTTATATGTGACAAAGTGACAACAGTACAAACAATATTAATTAAGCAAAAACCTAAATAGTTGTGCAAAAAGCAGCATGAAAGTGACAGTGAAATTTAGTCTGTGTGTAAATTACTAAAACGCTCTGGGCTTTAAGAGCTGCTGCACATGTGTGATGATCTAATCAGCCTGTTCAGTGCTTTAATACAGACTAATACAGACTACCGCAAACAAACGAGATCATTGTGCAACTCGTTATCTTATACAGCTGTGAGCTGGACTCTACTAATTTTACTGTTTTCCCAACTCTGATTAGCCCCTAGCAGTGCTCACACACACACACACACACTCACTGTCCATACTGCTTTATCCTGTAAACAGGGTCCTGGGGGCGGAGCCTGTGTGTGTACAGTCGTGGCCAAAAGTTTTGAGAATGACACAAATATTAGTTTTCACAAAGTTTGCTGCTAAACTGCTTTTAGATCTTTGTTTCAGTTGTTTCAGTTGAAATATAATTGCAAGCACTTCATACGCGAAAAAAACAATTATTGCTTTACATAAAGATGGCCGAGGCTATAAGAAGATAGCCAACACTCTGCAACTGTGCTGCAGCACCGTGGCCAAGACCATCCAGCGCTTTAAGAGGACAGGTTCTTCTCAGAACGGCCAAAGAAGCTGAGTGCACGTTCTCAACGTCAGATCCAAAGATCGGCTTTGGAAAACAGACGGATGAGTTTTAGCGTCCAGCATTGCTGCAGAGATTGAAGGGATGGGAGGTCAGCCTGTCAGTGCTCAGACCGTACGCCGCACACTGCATCAAATTGCTCTGCATGGTTGTCGTCCTAGAAGGAAGCCTCTTCTAAAAATGATGCACAAGAAAGCTCGCAAACAATTTGCTGCAGACATGCAAACTAAGGACCAGGATTACTGGAACCATGTCCTGTGGTCTGATGAGACCAAGATAAACCTATTTGGTTCAGATGGTGTCGAGTGTGTGTGGCGGCAACCATGTGAGGAGGACAAAGACAAATGTGTTTTGCCTACCGTCAAACATGGTGGTGGGTGTGTCATGATCTGGGGCTGCATGAGTGCTGTTGGCATTGGGGAGCTACAGTTCATTGAGGGAAACATGAATTCTAACATGTACTGTGACATACTGAAGCAGAGCATGATCCCCCCTCCCTCCGGAAACTGGGCCGCAGAGCAGCGTTCCAGCATGATAATGACCCCAAACACACCTCCAAGATGATCACTGGCTTGCTAAAGAGGCTGAGGGTA
Organism: Clarias fuscus; assembly: GCA_030347435.1. Classification (NCBI taxonomy): domain Eukaryota; kingdom Metazoa; phylum Chordata; class Actinopteri; order Siluriformes; family Clariidae; genus Clarias; species Clarias fuscus. Next base: position 31,159,531 of record CM059220.1, read on the forward strand.
AAGCTGATGGACTGGCCAAGCATGTGTCCAGCCCTAAACTCCATAGAACACCTCTGGAGATCCTGAAAAGGAAGGTGGAGGAGCACAATGTGTCAAATGTCCACCACCTCTGTGATGTTGTGATGGAGGAGTGGAAGAGGATTCCAGTGGCAACCTGTGAAGCTCTGGTGATCTCCATGGCCGAGAGAATTCAAGCCGTGCTGGAAAATGATGGTGGCCGCACAAAATATTGAGATTTCACATTTTCACTTAGGGGTGTACTCACTTTTGTTGCCAGGGGTTCAGCTATTATTGGCTATATTATTTTAGTTATTTTCAGGGGACAATAAGTTTTCACTGCCTTACAAACTTTACACTGACGACTTTTCATTGTGTCAAAGAGTGCATTTCCGGGAGTGGACGCTGGCGCGTTTTGCTGCCGCTACTCTTCGATAACTTTTCAATGTCTGTTTTTTAGCGGTCTTCCTGATATAATTAGCAGTGCCTTTGTGCTCGTCTAAGTGCTCTATTATCAAGTCATTACTGAATCCTCCACGTTTGTTGTTTTTCGGGCTTCTGTGTCCGTTTGGGCTAAGCTTAGCCTACCTGTTTGTTTACATCACCCCGCCGCTTGACTTCACCTGTCCGTCATAGCTCACTATGCGGGTCGGCAGGATTTATCTCTGGATTTATTTCTGGACTGCAATAGCCTGGACTTGCTGCTGTTTTCTCATCGCCCAGTGTCAGGCCTTCTCCAATACTTGGCTACTGATCTCCTTCGGCTCCGTAGGCACCGATCTCTGGCTCCGCCGGCAGTGCTGCTCCTCCATCCCGGACATCGCTCTCCTTCCTTGTCGGAGATACATTCACAGTGGTTCCTGTCGGAAATACCATTTTGACAACTCTAATGGAATTAAATCATTTTGGTCCATCACTCTTCGAAGTACCGGTCGGTCTGTGGATCACAGCATGTTAGCCAGCCTGGCTAGGTCGGCGAACACTAGCTCCTCTTGCAAACTGGACAACATCACTGTCAACTTAGGTTTGCTTAACATTTGCTCGCTTATTAGCAAGGGACATCTCATCCAGGATCTTCTTACTGGCCATAAGTTTGACTTTATTTGCTTGACTAAAACTTGGCAACAGCCAAATGACTTTCCCCAATTGAATGAATGCACTCCTCCGGGGTTTGTTTACATCTGTCAACCACGCCTCTCTGGGCGCGGAGGAGGTCTTGCGATAGTTTACAACGAGAAATGGAAAGTTTTTCAGTTATCTATGCCTATTTTCAGCACGTTTGAATGTTTGGTGTGTAAACTACCTGGTCCCGTTCCGACCATCATTGCTCGCTGTCACAATCCGCATACTGATTTCATCAATGACTTTTCTGCTCTACTCACTCATCTCTCTGCTCTCTCTTCTAACATTATATTGCTGGGGGACTTTAACATCCATATGGATAATTGTGACCTTCCTCTAACTAGAGACTTTTCCTCATGCCTGGAGAGTTTTGGATTTCATCAGTACTCGGACTTTCCAACACATTCAGAAGGTCATACTTTGGACATAAACTGCTGTTCTGACCTGACCCCCTCCAACTGTTTAGCTGATGATTTTCTTCTTTCCTTTAATGTTTCTATTTGCCTGTCTTAAACTTAACCTACATGTTTTATTTCCTTTCGTGAAGCTTAAGGATATTGATATTGATACTCTTGTCTCATGCATTGATGATACTTTTATTCCTGATTGTCTATCCACTCCTGATGCTTTGGTTGCTCAATATAATAATGGTTTACATAATATTCTTAATTTTCTTGCCCCAATGAAAACACCATCGGTTTCCTTCTCTCGTACTGCACCCCTGAACTGCGGTCTATGAAAGCCAGAGGTCGTCAGCTTGAGCGTCTTTTCCGCAAAACTGGTCTTTCTGTCCATAGAGAAATGTTCAAATCCCACCTACTGCATTATAAAGAATCTATTTCCAAAATGAAATCTGATTACTACCCTGGTATAATCCGTTCTAACGAAGGTAATTCCAAGACATTGTTTTCATAAAATTTTCAACCCCCCTGATTCCCCCCTCTATATGTACTCAACTGACACCTGTAACTCCCTAATGCTGTTTTTTAATGAGAAAATTCACAAAATTCACCACCTCATTAACACCCATTCTTTGTCTCCCTCTTATATTTCTTTGCATTGTCACTTATTCTCTACTTTTCTTCTTCCTGATGCCTTTCTGACCTCATTCATAAATCCAAACCCTCTACCTGTCAGCTGAACCCTCTACCTACAGCCCTGGTTAAATCTTGCCTTCCTTCTCTGCTCCCCCTTATAACTGCCATTATCCACTCTTCTCTCTCCACTGGAATTGTACCGTCACTTTAAAACTGCTGCTGTTACTCTCATACTTAAAAAACCTGGTTTAGATCCTAATGATTACAATAATCTTTGCCCAATTTCTAACCTTCCCTTTATCTAAAAAATACTCGAAAAAACTGTTGTTGCTCAACTTCACTCCCACTTATCATTGAATAATCTTTACGAACAATTCCAGTCTGGCTTTCGTCCCCTTCACAGTACTGAAACTGCACTTATTAAAATCACTAATGACCTCCTTATGGCTGCTGACTCTGGTCTCCTTACAATTCTTATTCTTCTTGATTTGACTACAGCCTTTGATACCATCTCTCACACCATTCTTCTCACCAGACTGTCGTCTATTGGCATTTCTCACACACCTCTTGACTGGTTTTTACTCTTATCTCTCTGGCCGCTCTCAGTTTCTACATCTCAAATCATTCTGTTCTCAGCCTTCCCCTGTTACTACCGGTGTTCCCCAGGGTTCTGTCCTGGGGCCCCTTCTTTTCATCATTTATCTTCTCCCACTTGGTAATATCTTTCGTAAATTTAATATCCATTTTCACTGTTTTGCTGATGACACCCATCTCTATCTCTCTTGCCATCCTAATTCCTCACTTCCACCCTCCTCCCTTACTAACTGCCTTTATGAAATAAAGTCTTGGTTTAGCCGCAATTTCCTTAAATTGAATACGGATAAAACAGAAATCCTTCTCATCGGCACCAAATCCTTACTATCCAAATTCAGCAGTTTTACCCTCACAGTTCATCAGTTTCTCCTGTCAGGGATTACCCCTAGAGGGCGCCAAAGCGCCCAGAGTCTTCCTTTTGTTTTTTTCTGTGTTCTTTGTGTTCTTTTATGTGAAGGACTCTAATCCCCAGAATGCACCTCGGTCAGGTGATGTGGCGCTCACCTGGGCTGAGGTTGCTAATTAGCTGTGCTCGTTAGTGTTTGTTATAAATGTTCCTGAGTTCAGTTTAGTCTTGTCTTGCATCTGTTCGTCTAGGTTACTGTTTGTTTTGGTATGTTGTTTGCTCTGTGTTTTCCTAGCTCTGTGTTCTTCCTGACTCTGTGTTCTCCTTGTTCTATGTTCTTCTGGTTCTCTGTGTTCTTCCTAGCTCTGTGTTCTTCCTGGCTCCATGTTCTCCTGGCTCCGTGTGCTCCTGGTCTGTCTGTCTCCTAGTCTGTCTGTCTGTCTCCTAGCCTGTCTATCTCTCAGTCTTTTGGTAATGTCTAGTTTGTCATGTTTATAGTTTATCCTGGTTTCAGTTCATGTTCTGTTCCTTTTGTTCCCATTGTTTTGTTTCAATAAATCCTTTTGATCATTTTCACCTCTGCTATCATGTCTCTCTTTCGTCCGGCAAGCAGTAACCGTGACAGAATGCAAGACCTAAAAAGTAAGATAGTAGAGGAATCTCCCCTGGGAAATTTTTGGGGGGGGGCTGTGACTGTGACGCCGGGGCAAGCGACCTTCCTGGGGAGTCGGCTTGCCAGCCGGCGGAACAACTTGGGGCGCGCCGGAGCGACTGCCGGTGGAGCGCCTCAGCAAGAAGCTGGAGAGGGCGAACTTGTGTCTGCTGGCGTTCAGAGGGCAGATCACGAGGAGCTTCAACAGCGGAGGCTGGGGCTCCACCAACTAGCCGGGGTGCTTATCCAGCAGATAAACATTTGTCGCTCGACGGGAGATTGGGGGCAAATGCAAACCCTGCTGGAACTGGGGGCAGTGGTGCAGGAACAGCTGGCCAAGGCCAACAAAGAGGCAGCTGACGTCAAGGCCTGCACCCAGTCTCCAGCCAGCCTCAGTGGAGGCCCAGACCCTCCAGCCAGCCTCAGTGGAGGCCCAGACCCTCCAGCCAGCCTCAGTGGAGGCCCAGACCCTCCAGCCAGCCTCAGTGGAGGCCCAGACCCTCCAGCCAGCCTCAGTGGAGGCCCAGACCCTCCAGCCAGCCTCAGTGGAGGCCCAGACCCTCCAGCCAGCCTCAGTGGAGGCCCAGACCCTCCAGCCAGCCTCAGTGGAGGCCCAGACCCTCCAGCCAGCCTCAGTGGAGGCCCAGACCCTCCAGCCAGCCTCAGTGGAGGCCCAGACCCTCCAGCCAGCCTCAGTGGAGGCCCAGACCCTCCAGCCAGCCTCAGTGGAGGCCCAGACCCTCCAGCCAGCCTCAGTGGAGGCCCAGACCCTCCAGCCAGCCTCAGTGGAGGCCCAGACCCTCCAGCCAGCCTCAGTGGAGGCCCAGACCCTCCAGCCAGCCTCAGTGGAGGCCCAGACCCTCCAGGGTTCCTCGAGGTGGACAGCGAGCTGCCGCCGCCGCCCTGCGTCGAGGTGGACAGCGAGCCGCCTCTTCCTCCGCCGCCGCCGCCATGCGCCGCCGAGGACGACGAGCCGCCTCTTCCTCCGCCGCCCTGCGTCGAGGTGGACAGCGAGCCGCCTCTTCCTCCGCCGCCGCCGCCATGCGCCGCCGAGGACGGCGAGCCGCCTCTTCCTCCGCCGCCGCCGCCATGCGCCGCCGAGGACGCCGTGCTCCAGCCTCCGCACGGGCTCCAGGACGCCGTGCTCCAGCCTCCGCACGGGCTCCAGGACGCCGTGCTCCTGCCTCCGCACGGGCTCCAGGACGCCGTGCTCCTGCCTCCGCACGGGCTCCAGGACGCCGTGCTCCTGCCTCCGCACGGGCTCCAGGACGCCGTGCTCCTGCCTCCGCCGTCCGACCTTGGCAACAACCTTGGAGTAATCTCCTTTCCACTCCAAGAGGAGATCCCTTGCAGCCTCGCTGTGGGGAGGACGGTACTGGGACCTTGGGGAGGGTGTCCGGGTCCTCCTTTGGCGCCCCGGTGGTGTGCCTTTTGGGGGGGGGTAATGTCAGGGATTACCCCTAGAGGGCGCCAAAGCGCCCAGAGTCTTCCTTTTGTTTTTTTCTGTGTTCTTTGTGTTCTTTTATGTGAAGGACTCTAATCCCCAGAATGCACCTCGGTCAGGTGATGTGGCGCTCACCTGGGCTGAGGTTGCTAATTAGCTGTGCTCGTTAGTGTTTGTTATAAATGTTCCTGAGTTCAGTTTAGTCTTGTCTTGCATCTGTTCGTCTAGGTTACTGTTTGTTTTGGTATGTTGTTTGCTCTGTGTTTTCCTAGCTCTGTGTTCTTCCTGACTCTGTGTTCTCCTTGTTCTATGTTCTTCTGGTTCTCTGTGTTCTTCCTAGCTCTGTGTTCTTCCTGGCTCCATGTTCTCCTGGCTCCGTGTGCTCCTGGTCTGTCTGTCTCCTAGTCTGTCTGTCTGTCTCCTAGCCTGTCTATCTCTCAGTCTTTTGGTAATGTCTAGTTTGTCATGTTTATAGTTTATCCTGGTTTCAGTTCATGTTCTGTTCCTTTTGTTCCCATTGTTTTGTTTCAATAAATCCTTTTGATCATTTTCACCTCTGCTATCATGTCTCTCTTTCGTCCGGCAAGCAGTAACCGTGACTTCTCCATCCCATCAAGTTAAGAGTTTGGGTGCCATCCTTGATAGCTCATTTTTCATTCCAATCTCACATTAAAAATATTACTCGCTCTGCCTACTTCCATCTGCGCAATATTAATTGTCTTTTTCCCTCTCTCTCGACCCATTCTACTTCTATCCTTGTCTGCAGTTTGGTGTCCTCTCGTATTGACTACTGCAATTCTCTTCTCTTTGCAATTCTCTTCTTTTTCTGTCTTTCCCAGAAATCCCTCCATAAGCTATAACTTGTCCTAAACTCAGCAGCTCGCATCATTACCAAAAGCCCTTTTTTCCCATCATATCACCCCTGTTCTGCAGCAACTCCACTGGCTCCCCATAAAATACAGAATTGAATTTAAAATAATTTTGCTCACTTTTAAGGTAATCCATAATCTTGCCCCTCCTTATCTATTCGATCTACTTCAAATTGCCACTTCTTCTCGTTCTCTTAGATCATCTGCTTCCATTCACTTGGCTGTACCCTCTGCCCGTCTCAGTACTATGGGGAGTAGAGCATTCAGTCACTCGGCGCCCATTCTGTGGACCTCCCTTCCACCTGACATCCGTAATTTAGATTCTCTCTCTCTTTTTAAAACCAGACTCAAAACCCATCTATTCACTGTTTTCTTTTGTACATGCTTGTTTTTTGTGTCATTTGGTTGCTTGTATTTCATATTTGTATTTTTGATTGTTTTTTGTACAGTGTCCTTGAGTGTTATGAAAGGCACTTATAAATAAAATGTATTATTATTATTATTATTAAAGAGTCATTTATGCAGTGCTTATGGACCTGGTGCTATGACAGCAAGTGCAAGATGCGCATCGAAGAACGAAACAATACAAGATCAGGACAAATCCACAACAATCAAATCCAGCTAACTGAGTTAGCGACGTATGAAGAACGGAACCCTGGCTGGGCACACACACACACACACACACACACCTGCTTATATACAGAGTACGGGCAATGTGGGAACGCCAGTTAGCCTAGGCTCCAGTGCCGGCCTGTGGGCTTGTGAGGCCCTGGGCGAGATCATGAGAACTGGGCCCACTGGTGTAAATAACTGTCATCACAATTTCAAGAGTTAGGTGCAGTAAATGACAATATTAAAGGGTATAAATGTGCAACATTTTAGTAAATATTCAACATACAATACATGGTGTACAAAACATTTAATCATATTTAAACAAGTTTGCAAGTAAAGGATTGCAAAATATTGTAATGCAAATATGTGTGTAAGTGTGCTTGAAAAAGTAAAGAACAGAATGTTTAATTCCTTTTAATTATTTATGTTTAATTACTTTTTATCAAACGCGAGCAATTTGAAGAGATACAGTATAGTGGAGTCTATGTGCACGAATACTATGATCATTACGGCACTCCAGTTCTCCCGGTATGTCGCAGGCGGTGTTATGCAAATTAGTATGTAGTGCTTCTGTGTATCTTTCAAATCTTTTATGCTTTTATTTATACTGTTGTTTTGTTTTTATTATTGTTTTTTGCAATTTGTCATGTATTTATTATAGAGAGCTACTCTTTTAATTGAATCTTTACATTTTTTAATTAGATTTTTTTTTTTACTCACCATTGTTGTAAATTGTATCATGTTTAATGGCTCCATGTGTTGCGAGTACAACCATATGTTTATGTATTCGTGTTCTATTACATTGTATTATGTTGTACGCCGGGGCCCCAGACGGCCTGCTGAACGGCCCAGCGCCGCTAAGCTGCATGTGCGGAGGAAACCCACCCATCACAGAGAGAACATGTAAACTGCACACACACACACACACACACACAGGTGGGAATCGAACCCAGACCCTGGAGGTGAGAGGCGACAGTGTAACCTCTGACAGAACTTTTGCCCACCATATGAGTAAGTTTTAACGTTTATTTGTTCAGATCTTTCTGAGACTCAGCACACGCGCACGCACGCACACACACACACACACACACACATACAGCAGGTTCAAAGGGACTGCGTACGCTTTGATCTCTCGGAATTCTTATGACGTCAGAGGAAATCTTGCGCGTTTAAATGTGAAGCGCGTGAGGGAGGAACGAGCGCCGCATCGATGGGGAAGCCCCGCCCCCTGTGGCTGATCTGAGCCAATCAGAAGGCGCGCTCGGGCGGGAGCAGAGGGCTGTGATTAGTGATTAGCGCACGTGAGTGAGTGCGGGAGGTGTTTTACCGCAGAGGAGAGAGAGAGAGAGTTCGGTACCGAGTGCGCGCGGCTCCTCGCCTCAGTTCCGGTGGTGTAACGGAGCGCTCCCGCCCTCTCTCTCTCCCCCCCCCGCTCAGCGCGCTGCACGGCCCGGTACCCAGGCTCGGTTCTGTATCAGGACGGTATCAGGACTGTCCCCTCCCCGGGGTTCGCCGCTGTGTCTCTCCGCAGTATGTGAGCGTCATGCGGGCGGCGCGGTGCCTCCTCCTGTGGGCTGCGGTCTCCGTTACAGGTAACACCGGACCCGACCGGACCGGACCCCTGGCCGGCCCAGTCTGCTCTGCTCTGCTCTGTTTATTTCTGTGTGTTTACGGTTTAAACGGAATGACAGGGATGTAGAGTCGCGCGCTCTGTAAGCTGACTGTGTGTGTGTGTGTGTGTGTGTGTGTGTGTTGAAACGCCGCAGGCTGGAGCACCGCATCGCGGCAATGGCGAGAGAGAGGAGGAGGAGGAGGAGGAAGAGGAGGGGGGATCGGTAACGGTGAGGGTGACGGGCGCGCGCTTCGTGAGGGAGAGATCACGCGGCCGCAGCGGCTCCATCAGCGCGCGGATCCCGAGGGCGGAGAGCTCGCGCACGGTCGCCTGGATACCAGAGCGAGGAGCGGGGACGCCGACGCGCCGCACGTGAGTGACGTCTCGGTAGTATTTATTTATTTATTTACACACTGTATGTGGACTAAAGTATGACCTGCAGTGACCCTGAACACACACACACACACACACACACACACACACGCACACACACACACACACTGTACACACACTGAACACACAGACACACACACACTGTACACACACTGTACACACATACTGTACACACAGACACAGACACACACACACACACACACACAAGTGTGCAAAAGTTCATTTATTTCAGTAATGCAACTTAAAAGGTGAAACTAATATATGAGAGACTCATTACATGCAAAGCAAAATAGTTCCAGCCGTGATTGTCATAATGGAGATGATTATGGCTTACAGCTCATGAAAACCCCAAATCCACAATCTCAAATTTTTCAGAGTTTCACCTGTAAATAAAACAATATAAAGTATAAAGAATTCCAGTCCTTGGTGTTAGTTTCAGGGCCGAACTCTCCGCTTTATTCTGATATACAGCTGTTTTTAGCCAGAATCACATCAGCACCATCTCTGAAAATAATAAAATAAACAAATATACAGCTGTTTTTAGCTGTTTTTATATCTTACGGTTATTAATGGTATATAATTGTATTTAGATTTTTTTCATTAGTTAAAGTGGTATTTTGTCCCAGTGTCCTGTATGAGAATGGACCAGCAGACGGTTTAGTGAGAGAGTGTACGAGTCTGCAGGAGGTGTAATAGAATCCTAATGAACATCAGATTAATAGGACAATAAATACATCCCAGAGTTTGAGTGTTTTGATGAACTTTAGGCTTTAGTTTAGCATAAGCTGTTCAGAGTGTCGTCATAGTTACAGCTCGTACACACACACACACACACACATACACACACACACACACACGGAAGTCTATAGACGCTTTAGTGTTTTTAAAGTGTTGAAGCGCACATATGATGTCATTGATATGTAATAAATATTCAGTTTTTTATGGATCTGGTGAAAGTGTGTTAAGAGCTTTAGAGGATCAATACATCAGGAACACACACACACACACACACACACACACACACACACAGAGTGTGTATAAAGTAATACCAGAGACCTAAAATACATCAGCAAAAGCTGTAAATTTAATATCTCTGCATAGAGTAGAAATCAACTCTGATTGGTTACTTGATATTCTCTAACAGCCAATCAGTGAGCTCCTTTCAGCTTCCATTAAAATAGATCTAGATTTTGTTAGTTTTTAGCCCACGCCCTATTATTATTATTATTATTATTATTATTATTATTATTATTAACAACTCTCCTATCTGGAGTCAGCATCTTGCCATTATGTCCAGTGTGTCTGTGTGTGTGTGTCTGTGTGTGTGTGTGTGTGTGTGTGTGTGTGTGTGTGTGTGTGTGTGTGTGTGTGTGTGCGCGCGCCTGTGAGAATGTGTGTGTGTCAGTCCGTAACACCGCATGTCCATTAGCTCCTGCAGCACTGATAGATTCCCTTATTAATGTTTAAAGTTTCTGCACTCGTTTTTATTACGTCCTTCCTGTTTCTTCCGCCCCGTTCACTCGTCTTTCTCTCTCGTTCCCCTCGTTCTCCTGCACTGATTTAAAAAGGTCACCGTCTCCTCCCTTCGTTCTTCTGCCTCATCCTTTGTTCCTGTTCCAGAACTTTCACTGTTTCTCTCTTTCCACTCTCCTCCTCCTATCTTTCCTTCCCTCAGTTTCACACCTCATTCCATCTCACTTTTTACTTTTTCCTTCTTTTTCTTTTCTTTCCTCCTCCTCTTCCTCCTCCTGACTATTTCCCTTCTTCTTTAATTTTTTTCTTTCGCTCTTTTAAAAAAATTTCTTTTCCATACATTTTCCTCTCACAACCTCCTTTTCCTTCCCCTCTCTCACTCTCTCTCTCTCTCTCTCACTCTCTCTCTCTCTCTCTCTCTCCCCCTCTTTGTGGCTTCGTAGCCACACCCATCTCTACCTCTGACTCTACCTCCATCTTTACATCCATCTGCATTTGCAACTCCACATCTACTGTGTCTTTCCCTCCATCTCCACCTCCATCCCCGCCTCAACCTCCAATCTACCTCCATCACATTCCTGAATCTCTAACCCCTCCCCCATCGCTAACTCCTCCCCAGGTCCAACTCCTCCCCCATAAAACTCCCTCTTCACCTTCACCTCCCTCTTTACCTGTATCTGGATCTTTACCTCCTTCTTCATAGACGATTAAACTGAGCACTTAGATCATGTGACAGCTTGTTTACTAAGGTCAGCTTCGTCAAGAGAATTAGCAGTGTGTGTGTGTGTGTGTGTGTGTGTGTATAGGAAGGTTGTTGAGGTCAGATCAATCATGAAGTTCTATTTCTCTCTCTCTCTCTTTGTGTGTGTGCAAGTGAGAGAATTCATGATTGATCTGACCTCAACAACCTCCCTACACACACACACACACACACACACACACTCTCCATCTCTCTTTGAGACTTTTACAGTCTTTATTAAACAATAACATCAGCATTTCTCAATAAATAAGTGAATATTGTAGAAGAGCGTGATGAACCCTTTTCCCCTGAGAGCAGAAAGGCCGTTCCTGTGACCTCTGGGTTTAAAATGGAGATAGTCATGATCTGGAGATCAGAACCCTGGACAGCGCCCGAGCGGTCACACCAGAGATGTCCAGACGGTTTCTGTAGACCAGGAGTTCCTTCAGCAGCCAGCGTACTGCTCTTACCCCTTTCAAAGTTTTAATAGTTTACAATAAAAAGGTGGAAAACAACAACGCCTAACATCTTTGTGTCCAATAAAAGGAAACTTGTGTCCAGCCCCAGTCCTTCCACTGGTGCGTAACAAACCACAAGCTTCTCCTCTCCATACTAATCTCTGGGTCCAGTGAGGAGCATTTGACTGAACTGGAGATGAAAGGCGGCGATTCTGCTGCTTAGCCGTATCAGCCTTTTCTAACCTTGTCCTTGGGGAGGTGAAGGACATGCTGTGACATCCAGCCCAGAAGAAGTCGACTATCAGGACCTGGATTCTTGCCAGCAGGTTTGGTGGTGGAGCCACACGTGTCGGTGTGTGACACAGAGGATCATAAGGACGATGCTGCCAGGGTGTTGATGACCAGAGTTCCACCACTTCCACCTACTCAGTCTCTCTCGACAACGCCTTTACGGGTTTTATTGAAGAACTCACTGCTGCCTAGATGGACGCCCAACCACCCGTTTCTCACACCAAGCCTCTCGGTAGTGTAAGTGTAGGCTTCTCCATCCCACTGTATACCTAACACGCCTTCACGTTTGGCACAGTTTACTTTTGCAGATGATTCTTTTTTAAATCTTTTAAAATAGCAGTTAAAGTATTTACTTCGCTCTGTGTTCCTGCAATTGCGGCCCAGTCGTCTGTGTAGGCCGAGAGACAGAAAGGAGGACAGGATCTCAACTTGTGTAAGAGATGTTCGATTGCTAGCAAGTCCAGGATTCGGGACAGTGAGGAGCGCTGTGACCTCTGAAGCGGGGCAGATACACCAGCATTAGTCTTCAGCACACTCTCAGTTTCATTGGACCAGAGCTCCCAGCATGAATCAGGTCACTAATTAAATGTACATCATCAACTGTCGACCTGCCATGTCTGGTCACACCCGATGATCTGCTCTATTAACTTCATTCATCTGTGAGACCAGGTACCAGTTCTTCAGGACCATAAGGGCTCCGTTTCAGCAGCAGAGTCAGGATGGGGTCCTACCACCCTTCACACTTTCTTGTAGGGTGTTTAACATGT
>CM059220.1:31176936-31229436 GCA_030347435.1 Clarias fuscus
TGTGTGTGGGCTGTAACCTCTCTTGTTGTGGGATGAATTTACATTTACACCAGCACGAAGTCAAACACACACAGTGACACGCTTCCTTTAGAATGTCTGGGGGTGCCAATAATTGTGACATGTGGTTTTGTCACAATTATTAGACATAGAAATGTATAGAAAATATTTTAATAGCAGTGTTGTTAGAGTACTTAGATTACTCGTTACATCAAAAAAGTAATGAAACGCGTCGCTCTGCTATTCAAGTCCTCAGTTACTTCAGAAATGTGATTCGTTATTCAGACGAGTTCTGTAATCTGTGAGCCAGACAGCAGTCATTCCCAATCCATTAGTGTGTGTGTGTGTGTGAGAGAAAGTCGTCCTACAAGCCCCGCCCCTGATAACCCGCCCCCTCTGTTATTCCCGCTGTTATACCTCTATCTCACCTATGCGGTTTGACTATGTGAGGGCCGACGTGCGGAAAGATGGAAACCTGATCACAGCGCCGAAACTGGCGATGAATCCTGATGAACCGTACTTACGACCACAGCGCGAAACCGCGTAGGTGAGATGGGGGTGTTAGTAGTTTACAGATTATGGGCCAAACTTCACTGAGTGATGATGGTAGAATAATTATAAAGGTCTTGACTAAAACAACACGCATGAGGAAGCACAAAGGAGTTTTCATTTTCTGCAGTGGAAAAGTACTCGAACTAGTTACTTTATCAGAAAGTCACGCTGTAATGTAACGGATTACTTTTCGAAGACAGTCATTTTGTAATGTAATTAGTTACTTTAAATAGTAACCCCCCCCAACACTGTTTAATAGAAGTCAATTTCAAGGTATGAGTGGTATTTCTGTGATTTTGGAACTGACTTTGTGTGTGTGTGTGTGTGTGTGTGTGTGTGTGTGTGTGTGTGTGTGTGTGTGTGTGAATATGCAGGGGAATGTTCTCAGATGGCAACTTTTCTTATGAGATTGAACCCTTACCACACGTCGATGAGCAGGTCAGTGTGTGTGTGTGTGTGTGTGCGTGTATGTGTGTGTGTGTGTGTGCGTGTCTCATCCGTCTTTCCACTGCAAGCTTTTAATCCCTCCATCATCTTGACCTCTGTCTCTCTCTGTCCTCACTGATGGATCCTGAGCGTTACTCTATCCGTCTCCATCAGCGCAGTGTGGAAATAAAAATGAAATCAGCTGATACACAATCCCATGATGCCGAGCGTGAACGAGGGAGAGAGGGTGAGGAGGGTATTAGATTATCAGCACTGCAGAGTCGTGGTGTCTGTACTTGAGAGGAGAGAGAGCTGAGTATTTCTCCTCACTGTAACACACACTCGCTCCATCAGCGCACTGTCACATGACCATCAATGCCACTTCCTCTCTCTCTCTCTCTCTCTCTCTCTCTGTCTAAGTGGATGAATGTTGAATAATGTATCCCGGTGTGGAGCAGCACTCACTCAGAACTGTGCATCTGTGCTGAGGAGAACTTAACACCCGACCTCGTACACCTCCGACTGAGAGGGACAGAGAGAGAGAGACAGAGAGACTTTTGACTTTTAACATTCCTTTATTTTAGTTTTTGTATCCACCTTTTTTTCTTTAAAGGTAAATAGTCAATAAGATAAATAAATCTCAACTTTTAGTCTCGCTCTGACCAGCGCTGTCAGCATTCTCTCAGCATCGTGTGTGCCCCCACCCCCCTGCATTTTGTTTTTTCTCGTGAGCCAGATGGAGAGTTTTGCCTGGCCTATAATGTAATTTACTAGGGTGACAGTTTTGTCTTTTGGTTTATACTTTGGCCCGTGTATGTAGAGATTCTCAGTCCATGTCACTCCTAGCTCATTTGTCCAGGTTTTTAGCAGGGAAAACAGCCTTCCCAATCTATTGCACTTTAAGAACAGGTGGTCTACCGTTTCCTCCCTCCCACAGAAGAGACACTCGGTGCTCCTAGTGGGGTCCATGTGTGCCACGTGTCTGTTCGTGGCCACGGCCCCGTGTACTATCCGCCACTGTAGATCGGCTGTGCGCTTTTCTATGGGCGGTTTGTACAGGGACCTCCAGCGTCCTCGTGGGGAAGAGCCTGGCGTCAGCCACTCTGACCATCGTGAGTCCCTTACTCCAGCCAACGAGCCTCTGTGCACGACCTTCACACACGTCCGATACAGTGCTTTCTTTGAGGCGGTCTCGAAAGTTGTTAGAACAGTTGTCTTGAAAGACAGTATGGCTCCTTCCTCCTGCTGTAGCTCTTCAGCTGTCGGGCGTATAGATAACTGCAGGGGAGGCTGCTGATGCTCTCCAGGGCTTTGCCCCAAAGACTCTCTGAGTTGGGAGGGTAGTGCTGATATTACCTCTCCCAAAAGTCTCTCCATTAGACGTCTTGATCTTAATCCAGTTTGTGAGCACAGTTCATCTGCTGTCTTCCACACCGTTCCATTCCTCAGATCCTTAATCTTGGTGATTTCTGCTACCTGGAAACGATGCCGAATGAAAGTTGATGACGGCATTCTGGTGTTTATGAGCGGATTGTGAAATAGCGGCTCCTCATCTGTACTTTGGAATGGTTGTGTTTCAGTCCTGCTCGTCTTTATTACTGATGACCATGCTTTAAGTACGGATTGATAAAACTGAGTTGTGGCTGATAGGTCCATTTCCTGGAGGTTAAGCACAAACAGGTGTGTATCATAGTTTAGTCCTTCAACCAGTTGAAGAAGGGCTTTGGCTGCGCCTGTCCATGCCAGTCCTTCGCCATAGAGGAGCCTCTGTGCAGCCTGCAGTCTGAAGGTTTTTATTCGGCAGGACAGGTCGATCAAGCCCCGTCCCCCTTCTTGTACAGGTAGATACAGCACAGAGGCACGAGTCCAGTGTTGGCCAGTCCAGAAAAAGTTCACCAACTTCCTCTGCACATCCCTGATTAGTGCCTTAGAGGGCTCAAGGACAGTGAGGCGGTGCCAGAGCATGGAGGCGATCAGATTATTGACAACCAGTACTCTCCCCCTGTAGGACAGCTGAGGCAGGACCCAGGTCCATTGAGACAGCTTGGCACACACTTTTTCCACTACACCCTCCCAGTTTTTATTTTGTAAATCTTGTGTCCCTAAAAACACCCCAAGATACTTGAGGCCGATCTTGCCCCATCTGAGACCACCTGGTAAGATTGGGGGTCCTGCTTCCTGTTATTGCCCAACTAAAAAACTCTCACACTTTTCCCAGTTCACACGCGCTGAAGAGGCTCTCGCATAGATGTTCAGGTTCCTAGTCAGAGCTCTAACATCATCTTGATTTTTAATAAAAACGGTTACATCGTCGGCATATGCTGACAGCACAAGTCTCTCTTGTGAGCCACTAACAGGAAAGCCCTGTAGCTCGGCTCTTAATTTGTGCAGCAGTGGTTCTATTGCGAGACTGTAGAGTTGTCCAGACAGTGGGCACCCCTGTCTAATTCCCCGTTTCATTTTAAAAGGGCAACTGAGCCCACCTCCAATCTTAAGTGTAAAAACCGCTTCAGAGTATAAAAGTTGAATCCACCATAAAAAGTTGTTTCCTATGCCAAAGGATTCAAGAGTCTGGAAAAGACATTCATGGTCGACTCTGTCAAAAGCCTTTTCTTGATCTATTGATAAGAGACCTAGTTTATTCCGTTTTGTTTTACAAAAGTCGATTAAGTCTCTCATTAGAAACAGATTGTCCGTTATGGTGCGGTGAGGTATGCAGTAGGTCTGACTGTTATGAACCACTGAGTGCAGGCACTGTTTCAATCTGTTCGCGAGACACTTTGAAAGTATTTTATAGTCACTGCATAGTAGTGACACTGGTCTCCAGTTCTTCAGTTGCCCCAAGTCTCCTTTTTTTGGGGATCAGTGTTAAAACCGCCCTCGTGCAGCTCACTGGTAGCTTCCCACTGTTAAAAGCACATTTAAAAACGTCATAAAAATCAGCTCCTATTAGATTCCAGAAATGTTTATAAAATTGACGCGGCAGTGAGAGGGCTAGAGAGAGAGAGAGAGAGAGAGAGACTTTTTGATTTTTACATTCCTTTATTTGTGCTAGGCATAATGCACAATAAAATTAATTTGCCTTTGTGAGTTAGTCAGTAAAATTGTCTTTAGAAAGCTTCATAAGATGTACATATTAAATAGATAAATAAATAAATAGATAAATAAGTATATGGATAAATTGGATAAAAAGAGCATGGTTGTGGGTGATCTCTTAATTAAGATTGTGTATAAAAACAAGTTCATTGTTTACGACTGAGCATAAAGCCTCATCACAACACCACACTGTCATGAACATTTCCAACATTTTCCCCAACGCTCTTACAGAAATTTAAATCTACCAGGATTCTTGCTTTGATTTGCTTTGACCAAAAATGGCCATGGTGTCATGGTCTGTGCCTAATGTTATTTAGTTCTTTCTGGTAACATAGATTGCCATTTTGCCGTGACCCAAAATAAAATGAATTAGTTGACACCTGATCTTCTGCAAAAACACAAACAGTGTCTGTAGCCGGGGACAATGTATAAAAGCATGAAAAACGTCTCCCTCTGACCACAGAAATGGCATTGTTGTGTGACCTCAGGATTGAAAATGGAGATAAAGGAATCAACAGCGATAATACCATATAAAATCCTCCACTGGAGGTCAGCAAATTTATTGGTCAATGGTGGTTTGTACAGTGTCCTCCATTCTGATTTAACATCATCATTAAAACCAACTATCTCTCGCCATGGGGTGTCCACCCTCCCAGTCAGTCTTTTTTTGTTTAAAACTTTGACACAAGCTCCGTATAGTAGCTTAGCCGTCACTGTCCCGATGTTTATTTCACTGTCAACTGCAGGAGAGGACCCTCACTTCCACCCAGTTCTTGGGCGATGTCCAGCTGGGGAAAAGGCTCCTCTGCAGGACCAGACTCACTGATTTTGTGTTCCTTCAGCTGAACATGCTCTTGTGATGTGAATGTAGACCTCCACTGTTGTAGAAGCTTGCTGACCACACGCTGGGATCGCATTCCCATCCCCGCTGCCAGGGCGTCCGTCTGTGAGAGGTCCGTTCCTGCGATGTTGATCGGGTGTCGAGGCATCACGATGCCTGATATGATCAGAGTTTTGGACTCTGCCAGAGTGGTCATGGTTGAGATATCTAGCTGGCCCCCGTAGACCAGCGGCTCCTCCAGCAGCCAGTGTATTGTTTCCTTTATTTTTTTTTTAAAACAGTTCAAAATTTTTAAACGTCCACGGTAAAAGGCAGGTAATTCAGCAATGTCCAACATTCTTATGACTAATAAAAATAAAGTTCTGTCGATCCCCAGGCCCCCCACTGTGCGTAGCAAGCTTTAGGCTGACCTTCTCCATACTACGTCATTAGGGCCAGTGAGAAGTCTTTGAATAAACTGAAGTCGAAAGGCCGCAGTTCTGCTGGCTAGATGGATTAGTCCTTGCCCTCCCTCATCCTTCAGTAGGTGAAGAACGCTTGAAGAAATCAATGAGCAGGGCCTGGATCTTTGCTAGCAGGTTTGGTGGAGGGTCCACACATGTCAGCCTGTGCCATAGAGATGAAGCTGCGAGGTTGTTAATGACAAGCACTTCTACCTGCTTAGTCTGCCCTTTATCTTTTCCAAAATGCCTTCCCAATTTTTATAAAAAATAAAACATTGCTGCCTAGATGGACACCCAAATTTAAACCCACCCTTTTTCCAAACTAAGCCTCCAGGTAATGTAAAATGGCAGTTAACATGTTTACGTCATCTTGTGTGTTCATTATTACGGCCAAGGCGTCTGCATATGCTGAATTGGTTTCTTAGTTTGCTTAAAAGAGCTTCAATTACTAGTGAGTACAGCATTCCAGACAGTGAGCAGCCTCGCCTGATACCTCTGTAAACTCTAAAAGGAGCACATAAACCACCATTAGCCATAAGTACATTCTCTATTTCACTGTTCAAAGTTTTGACCACACTGTGAAACCAGAGTTGAACCCAAGAGCACCCAGCACTCTCCACAGACAGTCGTGTTCAACCTGGTCGAAAGCCTTTTCTTAATCTAAGAATACGAGTCCAGTCTTTAAGCCCGATATTTAGGAGACGCCCAAAACGTTACGAATTAAGTGTATGTTATCAAATATCGATCTTCCAGGCACACAGTACGTCTGGGCAAAGTGAGTAATCCGTTCCACCTTAATTAGTTTTGAGGCTAATGCTTTTGAAAGCAGCTTGTAGTCAGTGCATAGCAGTGAGTCTGGCGCCAGTTCTTCAGCTCAGCGGGAGCTTGCATCCCCTCAAGTTTTCTTGAAGGACCTCCAGCATGTCCTGACCCATTGCTACCCAGAAGGCTTTGTAGAATTCTACTGGGAGACCACCTATACCTGGCGCCCAGCCATTCTCCATGCTCGGAAGAGCCTCCTGAAGCTCCCTGAGGGTCAACTCTCTATCAAGTTCAGTGGCTGTGCATTCTGGGAGCTTTAGGAGGTTATTGAGAAAGCTCTTCTCTACTGCTTGTGCCCTTGATCACTCTCTGCTATACAGCTTAGAGTAGAAGCTGGCTTTCTGCTTACGAGTTTCAGTAGGCTCCGATAGGAGATCCCCTGATTCTGTTCGTACAGCATGCATGAGTCTTTTCTGTCCATTTTTTTGTTCAAAGCCAAAGAAGAACCTTGATGGAGCACCCATCTCAGTGGTCCTTGTGACATAGAGGGTTTACTGCTGACAGAATGTCCTAATTTGATCCCACCACTGCTGTAGAGAACTACAGTAAAAGCCACTTTCTCTAGTTTAAGAACGTTGCGAAAATGAATAAAGGAAAAATCTGTCTAAAATTTGTAAAAAAATCTTCTAAAAGTGCAGTGTTAAAATGCCAGTAGGCACGTTTAGGTTTTACATTACTTTTGTTGATCATGCATAGCACCATGCTGTGGTCTGAAATGCCTACTGGGACAATCAAGTCAAGTCAAGTCAATTTTATTTATATAGCGCTTTTAACAATTGACATTGTCGCAAAGCAGCTTTACACAATAAAAAGAAGTAAGTTTTTATGCAATGTATATGAATCAAAATGACAAGATTGTCCCCGATGAGCAAGCCGAGGGCGACGGTGGCAAGGAAAAACTCCCTGAGATGGTAATAGGAAGAAACCTTGAGAGGAACCAGACTCAACAGGGAACCCATCCTCATCTGGGTGATAACGGATAGCAGGAATTGCTCAGCATAATAATGTGTAAGACTGGAAGTTCAGTATAACAGGAGATGTTTTAAAATTAAAATGAGTCCAGTTTGTTCCCGGAGGCTCAGGTAGACTGTAGGGGATTCCGGTCCTGAGTTATCGAACAACTGAAGTCACAGGTCCCCAGAGCATCAATCGATGACAGGACAGTCTTCATGGAAACCATCCCCAGCCACCATACGAATCCAGGCAGACCACACGGGGCATCCATGCGACGAGATCTCCAACCAGAAGCAGGACTCCAGGATGGGTTAGACGGCTCCAGAGGGCAGAGGGGTCTGGATCACTGGCAACTCAGGAGCGAAACATGTATAGCTCGACAGAGAGACAGAGAGAGGGAAAGAAGAGGGGGAGAGAGAGAGAGAAGAGAGCAGAAAAGGAGAGAACAGAAGAGAAGGAGAGATGGCAGTTAGGTCTGGTCACAGTCAGCATGTATAGGTGAATGTATATTTAGTGCAAAGTGCAAGCAGAGACTCCGGCAGGACTAACTATAACAGCATAACTAAAAGGGAGAGCCAGAAGGAAACACAAACATGAGGGCTCCCTGAGATGTAAAGCAACCAATCACCTCACCGTCAACAAACCTGAGTGAACAATGAGAGTGGGGAGGACAGCATCTAAACATACCAGTTCACCAGAATACTCTACGTCCATGAGTCCCCCAGATCTGCTCCTTTACCTAAGGTTCATCTATTTACAAAAATGCTTGGCTAAATAAATAGGTTTTTAGCCTAGACTTAAACACTGAGACTGTGTCTGAGTCCCGAACATTAATAGGAAGACTATTCCATAACTTTGGGGCTTTGTAAGAAAAAGCTCCGCCCCCTGCTGTAGTTTTAATAATACGTGGTACTGACAGGCAGCCTGCATTCTTTGATCGAAGTAGGCGTGGGGGATCGTAAGACACTAACAGTTCACTCAAATACTGTGGCGCGAGACCATTTAGTGCTTTAAATGTCAAAAGTAGTATCTTAAAATCGATGCGAAATTTCACAGGGAGCCAATGCAGTGTAGATAAGATAGGGGTGATGTGCTCGTATTTTCTGGTTCTAGTGAGGACTCTCGCTGCTGCATTCTGTACTAACTGAAGCTTGTTTATACACCTAATTGAACAACCAGACAGTAAGGCGTTACAATAGTCCAACCTAGACGTGATAAAAGCATGAACTAGTTTTTCTGCATCATTTAGTGACAATATGTTTCTTATCTTGGCAATATTTCTAAGGTGAAAGAAAGCTATCCTGGTGATATTATCTACATGAGCTTCAAACGAAAGGCTGGAATCTATAATCACACCGAGGTCTTTTACTGTTGCACTTGATGGAACAGAAAGGCCATCTAAAGTTACAGTGTGATCAGAAAGCTTAGTTCTAGCTACTTGTGGTCCTATGACCAGAACTTCTGTCTTATCAGGATTATGCAGAAGAAAATTAATTAACATCCAATCTCGTATATCCTGCACACACTGCTCGATTTTAGCAAACTGGTTTTTCTCATCTGGTTTTGCTGAGACATATAATTGTGTGTCATCAGCATAACAATGAAAACTAATACCATGTTTACGAATTATGTTGCCCAGAGGAAGCATGTAAAGGGAAAAAAGCAGTGGGCCTAAAACTGAGCCCTGTGGAACACCAAACTCCACTTGAGAACATGAGGAATGGTCACCATCTAAATCTACAAACTGATAACGATCAGTCAAATAGGATCTGAGCCACAAGAGGGCAGTTCCCTTAATTCCTACTACCTTTTCTAATCTGTGAAGGAGAATACTATGATCAATGGTGTCAAAAGCTGCACTGAGGTCCAGTAACACAAGTATAGTGACGCAACCCTGATCAGAGGCCCATAGGAGGTCGTTTACTACTTTAACAAGTGCTGTCTCTGTGCTGTGATGAGGCCTAAATCCTGACTGATACAGTTCATTTATGCTATTTCTGTGTAGATGTGAACATAGCTGCTGTGATACTACCTTTTCCAAAATCTTGGAGATAAAGGGAAGGTTTGATATCGGCCTGTGATTAGAAAGCAGACAGGGGTCAAGGTCAGGTTTCTTGATTAGCGGTTTAATAACGGCTAATTTAAAGGATTTGGGGACATACCCACTACTGAGTGAACAGTTAATTACTTTCAACAGGGGTTCTATTATTGCTGGTACTATCTGTTTGAGAAAATGTGTCGGTACAGGATCTAATATACAGGTTGACGATTTTGAAGAAGAGATGAGTGAAATTAGTTCCCTCGCTTCAAGGGGAGTAAAGTGTTCTAAGTTCTGATGTGATGTGGTTAGTTCATCTGAATTACTTAAATTGTCTGGTTTCAAAGCCTGAATTTTTTGCCTAATATTTATGATTTTGTTATTGAAAAAGTTCATGAAATCCTCACTACTGCATGATGTTGTTGTGGAGATTTCTGCAGTGGTCTTGTTTTTAGTTAAGTTAGCTACGGTATTAAATAAAAATCTCGGGTTGTTTTTGTTATTTTCTATAAGAGTGGAGAGATACGTTGATCTAGCATCACTGAGAGCTTTTTTATAGTTCAGGATGCTCTCCTTCCAAGCTATTTTGAATACTATCAATTTAGTTTGGCGCCATTTACGTTCGAATTTTCGAGCGGTTTGTTTTAAAGCGCGTGTGTGGTCATTATACCAAGGAGCGAGTTTCTTATCTCTAATCATTTTCCTTTTAACTGGAGCTACATTATCTAAGCTATAACGAAGTGCTGACTCTAGATATTCATTCGCCTGTTCGAGTTCTGTGAAGTCAGATGGCGATCCAATCAAAGTTGATAATTCTGGAAGATTATTGATAAAGCTCTGTGCGGTATTTGATGTAAATGTACGTTTAAGGTGGAAGCGCGGTGCTGTGCTGCATACATTATTACTATGACACACTTTAATCGAGACAAGGTAGTGATCTGAGATAACTTCAGACTGTGGAATTGTGGTTATATTTCCTATACTTAATCCGAAGGATAATATTAAATCTAAAGTGTGACCTGCTTTATGAGTGGGTCCTACTACACACTGATTTACTCCTACTGAGTCCAGTATGGACATAAATGCTGTTCTCAGAGGGTCTTCTGGATTCTCAAAATGAATATTAAAGTCTCCAGCAATTAACGCTTTGTCTACAGAAACAACAAGGTTTGAGAGGAAATCTGCAAATTCGCAGAGAAACTCCGAGTACGGCCCTGGGGGTCTGTAAATGATGATTAGCGGGATCGACTGAGCTGACTTTATGTTACTATAGAGAACTTCAAATGCATTAGATTTAAAACTGTGTTTTTGTACGAGAGACAGATTATGGTTATAAATAACTGCGACTCCTCCTCTACCAGTTAGCCGAGGCTGGTGTATGTAGCTGTATCCAGGAGGACTAGCTTCATTTAGAGCTACATACTCGTCCTGTTTAATCCAGGTTTCTGTTAAACATAAGATATCAAACTCCTGATCTGTGATAATTTCATTAACAATAACTGCTTTAGATGCGAGAGATCTAATATTTAACAGTCCTAGCTTCAGATCAGAGTTGCCGGCTGCGCATTCAGTGTGATCTGAGTTTGTGGTGTCTATGTTAATTAAATTACTAAAACAGACTTTGTGAGTCTTTCTAAATTTATGTTTAGCTCGGGGAACAGACACAGTCTCAATATGATGAACCCTGAGTGACGACTCTCTGCAGCTAGCAGACGGTTGGTTTAGCCTGTTTGTCTGTTCCCTGGCCTGGGCTCTGGATTGTCACCGATTAACTAGGCCTCTTCTGAGACTATGTGCTATACTGCAAGAAATGAGAGCAGCACCTTCCCGAGTGGGATGGACACCGTCCCGCCCTAACAGGCCAGTTTTGCCCTCAAAGGTCCTCCAATTGTCTATGAAGCCCACGTTGTTTTCGGAGCACCACCTGGACATCCAGCGGTTCAGCGACCATAACCTGCTGTAAGCTATGTCGCCACGTCTCATTGGGATGGGACCAGAGCAAACTACTTCATCGGACATCGCCTTCGCTATTTTAAACACCTCTGTAAAGTTACTCTTGCTAACCTCTGACTGACGAAGGCGTATATCATTAGCTCCAGCATGTACCACTATCTTAGAGAACCTATGCTGACCTAGAGCCCTAAGATTACCTGCTATGTCCGGTGCTCTGGCTCCCGGGATACACCTGACCACTGCCGCTGGCGCCCCTAAAGGCCGAGCTAATTTCACATGTCTCAGTATAGAGTCTCCTATAACCAGAGCTCTTTCAGGTTTCTCAGCGGGTGCATCACTGAGGAGAGCGAACCTGTTGGACATGTGAAGCGCGGAAGAGGTGTGCTCCGGTGGGCTAGCCTTAGCGTTAGCTTTGGCTGAACGAGTATGCCGCCGAGTCGTCACCCACTCGCCCCGCTGTGAGGGCTCTACTGCCGGAGTCGGGGGCTGATTATCTCCGCCTGCGGCACCCAGACTTTCCACTACAAGATTAACGCTGCTCTCGCGCTCTCTAACCCTCTCTAAAGTCTGGATGCGCTCCTCTAATGCTACTATCTTCTCCGTCAGGGTGCTAACTAACACACACCTATCACAAATAAAATTATCACTAATGACGGAGGAAGAATGTCTAAACATCCTGCACTCCACACACTGAGCGAGCTGAATGGTAGACATGATAACGTACCTTTGTGCCGGAGTTGTGATTATTTGGTGATGGATTCGCTTGTTGTTGGTCAGATGATACGCGTGTTCTCCCAAAAAGCGCAAAAATCGGATAAAGTCCAGTAGTATTAAAGCGTAAAAACGGGAAAAATATATAATTATAAAAAACTAAACAAAATATAATCTAAAACGCTGTTCCAAACAGACGAGGAACTTTCGCGGGAACAATACGAAAAACAGGAAGCTACGTCCTTTGTAAATAGGGACTGGTGATGTTTAAAAGCATAGAAGTGGTCTAATCTCCACATAGAGAGCATGTTATCTCCAGAGTGATGTAGTTATTATCAGAGTGAGCCCATGTGTACTGTCTCTGTTTTCCATTAAAAGCTCTCCAAATGTCTTTTAGTTCAAGGGTATCCATCAACTCCCACAGTTTTTTGCGAGATGCCAGTTGAGGTTCTGGATGGTTCCTATCTTGGTTGTCAGTTGTGCGTTTAAAATCCCCACCCAGAATTAATATGTCGGTGGTGTTGGAGTTGGCGATTGTGTTATTAAGTTTATCCAAGAAACCCATTCAGTTTGGGTCTCGTTCTCAGCAGCGTCTCTGGGGCTTTCAGCTGCTGGCCGAGCCGTTGTCGCAGGGGGCACGACTCGCCCCGGTCGCTCAGCAATGCCAGGGTCGTGCTGGCTCTCTGTACAGGCCAGTACTAGATGACCCGGTTTACCACATTTGAAGCATTTCATGTCAGCATCTGATACAAAGATACTGTTATCAAAACCTTCAACTTTAAATTTAAAAACTATATTAAGTTCCTCTAGACCATCTTTGAGAATCATAAAAACCGTTCTCCTAAAAGACACTAGGTGTTTGATCAGTGGGGACTTGCAGCCTTGGGGGATTTTCTTCATGGGGGAGACCAGTCTACTATAGTCTACTATATCTGGATAATTCTTTTGTATTGCTTCGTCTGAAATAAACCGGGGAATGTTTGACAAAACAACCTTTTGGAGGGAGAACTGAGAGGAGAAACCATTATGAGCTCATTATTAATTGTTAAACCAGTTTGTATCAGAGTTCTGACCTTCTCCACATCACTTAGAAAAATCACAACAGCACTGTTCATACGGGAGGCAGTGACGATATTCTTGTGCCCAACCGCTAAACGACATTCCTCAACGCCCGCCGCGCGCACCACCGTCACACCGTGCGGGCGAGTCAAACTCTCACACAGCCGCCTGCTCAGAGCCGCCATGCACAAACTCACTTACACACACTCACTCACACACACACACACACACACACACACTGCTTCACTCACACCACAAAGTAGGTAGATCCACAGTGATATTCTGAGAAAAAAAGTTGCATAAAATGCAGAAAAAATGGGCAGAACATCAATCGCTCTCACACGCCACTCGCACTCCGCCGTGCATGCGCAGAGAGGGGGGGGGGGGGGGGGGGGATGAAGGTGTCGATGGATGGATGAATTGATGGAAAGTGCAGAATGATTATCTATATATGCTTCATGGTCAAAAGACCAGTATGTGTCTGATTGGTTATTATCAATATTGTTTGTATTTTAATGTCTGTGAGTGTGTGTGTGTGTGTGAGTGTGTGTGTTTGAGTTTGAAAGCAACTCTTCACACTGTATTATTAACAAATGCCTGTCTCTTTGTAATACGTGTGTGTGTGTGTTCACAGGGACAAAATGCTCATGTTGTGTACAGACTGCCTAACCTTCATCTCAAAGCACCACACTGCCCTGGTAAAGCGCGCGCACACACACACACACACACACACACACACACACACACACACACACACACACATTGAAATTTATGTTGAGGTGAAAAAGCAGGATAATTTCATTAAACACACACACACACACTCTCTCTGTGTCAGTGTGCAGTATATTGTTCCTCTATCGATCGACTGAACGTGATGACTCGTGTGTGTGTGTGTGTGTATGTGTGTGTGCTCTCTCTCTCTCTCTGTCTCTCTCTCTCTCTGTCTCTCTCTCTCTGTCTCTCTGTCTCTCTCTCCATCCGGCCATGTCTGTCTCTTCAATCCCAGAATGCAATGCTACCACTGAGCTGCACTCGGCCCTGGATGATGATGTCGCAGCTGTTCCTGCTGAGAGCGACGGGCCCACTTTCACACACGGCCTGAGACGGGTCAAACGCCAGGTGTGTGTGTGTGTGAGGATAATAGTGTAAAGTGTAAAGTGCAGCAGTGTTCACATGGGGATCTCAGTCTGTCTGTCTGTGTGTGTTTCTCTGTCTCTCTTTCTTTCACACTTTTGTGTCTCTCAGTCTGGTCTCTCTCTCATGCTGCCTCTCTCTTTCTGTCTCACTTTAATGTTGTCTCTTTCTGCTTGTCTCTCTCTCTATCGGTCTCTCTTGTCTCCTCTGTCTCTGGAGACACAATGAACTCTTCTAGTTTTTGCAAATTCATGCTACTATAAATGATTTCTAATTCAGAAACTAGCCCCGCCCACAACAGCAACAGCCTATCCCCATCAAGCTCTGCCTCTTTCTGTTTTTATTTGTATTATTTTTGTTAGGATGGAACTAAAAGGTCATGATCAGTAAGACTATCCTCATTCTCAGGAGAGAGAGAGAGAGAGAGAGAGAGAGAGACTTGACTTTTAGGTGTCTTTAATTTTGAAAACATTCATGGCATGTCCATCTTATTTTACACAAAGGAGTTAATAAATAAAATAGGAATTAATAAATAAAATAAAATATACACATAATAATAAACGATTGATTTTTAGAAAACAATTTTTCATTTTCAGGTTTAAAAATTTTTTTTTTTTTTAAGAAAGGATATAACGTACAAAAACGTCAATAAGTATGTAATCACAAAATAAAATCTATTTTGGTTTGATTTTATCATAGTCAAATGGGAAGCACTAATAACTTAGAGTATATGTAGGCCGATAGTAGAATGAGGTACATAAATTCATTATACAACATAACACCATCCATAATATAAGAGTTAGTTAATAGATAAATAATATAAACAATTCTATATACTGTACATGTATCTATATTAAAAAGAGAGAGAGAGAGAGAGAGAGCGTCCGTGCCGAGCGTCTGTCCTTTAGCTAAAAACAGAAATATAGAAATGATAAAGTTACAGTGAGAGCGGAGGACGGACAGTGTTGCTTCTTTATTTATAACCTCCTCCAGCTCATAGCACACACACACACACAGCAAGGTTAGTCAGTGTGATAGATCATCATGCAGTACATTAGTGTATGTGTGTGTGTGTGTGTGTGTGTGTGTGTGTGTGTGTGCGCTACAGATCCGGAGGCCACCACGTACTGTTCAGACTGAGACCAAATACATCGAGCTGCTAGTGGTGAATGACTACGACCTGGTGAGTGTGTGTGTGTGTGCGTGCCCCTGTGCATGAGTGTGTGAGTGTGTTAAACAGCAATACACTTACATACTATCTCTATCCCCAGTTTGTGCAGCTGCACAGGTCGACTGCTCTAACACGCAACTTTGCGAAAGCCATCGTCAACATGGCCGACGCAGTGAGTATAAACTCCTACTACAGCTCTCAGCCAATCAGAACACACTCTACCGCTCTGGGCCAATCAGAACACACCGTATTGCTCTTTTTTTTAAAAATGGAATTTAGTACTTCTTTTAAACTGTATACTCCTGTGTAAGTGATGGAGATTTGTTTATTCAGATTTATAAAGAACAACTCAACACAAGGCTGGTTCTCGTCGCCATGGAGACGTGGTCATCTCAGAACATGGTTTCCGTGGGTGATGACCCTTTGATGACCTTGCGTGACTTTATGAAATACAGGAGGGAGAACATCAAGGAGAAAAGTGATGCTGCACATCTGTTCTCGTAAGTTTTACACACACACACACACACAAACACACACACACACACAGTTCATAGTCGTTCACCACTAGCAGCTCGATGTATTTGGTCTCAGTCTGAACAGTATGTAGATTTAAATTCCAGTGTTTAAGTGTCTCAGTGAAAATATCCTCTACTCTGAGCCTTTATCTCTGATGTTTAACATCACCTATGAATGAGGCGTTACTATGGAAACGATATTGTTGCAGAACATGCACATTAATAAACCTGAACTGCAGTCAGAGCTGCTGTTATAGAGAATTAAAATCAACACCTTCTGACCAATCAGATGAAAGAATTTACTCGTCATGTCTCTGCCTGTAGGGGGCGCACGTTTCAGAGCAGTCGCAGTGGTACGGCTTACATCGGGGGCATCTGTTCTCCTACCCGTGGAGGAGGAGTCAATGAGGTGTGACCCACATCACCCCCCCCCCCCTCTCTCTCTGTACATACACTCACTTTATACACAGATATGCAGGTGATTCTCACGAAATCTTGGTTTAAAAAAATGTCAAACATGAGAATTTTTTTTTTTGACATTAGCAACAAAGTCCTAAGTATTTGTGAAAAGTATTAATTTAAAAACTTTTACTTACCATTTAACACCTTTTTGAACATAATTCCCAAAATAAGCCCTAAAAATTCTCATTACCAAAACACTCTGAAAACATCAACACTGTTAGAAAAGCAAATACATTTTCAAAAATGGATTATTAATAATCATGCACAGTTACTGTCATGATCCGAGTGTTACTACAGGCCGATCTGGCGGAAGTATTTGCCGTGGGCAAATCGGGCAGGCAGAAACGCAGAGGGGTCCCTGAAACATAATCTTTTATTTAACAGAACCAACAATAAAGACATTAACAAACAAAGAAACCAAAACAACAAACTCAAACTATAACTTAGGGTTCAGAATAAACAAAGGCTTTTATTAGCAAACACAAGGCAAAGAGCTGACACAGGCAGACACAGGCTCTTATTAGCAGACACAGGCTCTTACTGTATTAGCAGACACGGGCAAAGAGCTGACACAGGCAGACACAGGCGCTTATTAGCAGACACAGGCTCTTATTTGCAGACACAGGGCAAAGAGCTGACACAGGCAGACACAGGCGCTTATTAGCAGACACAGGCGCTTATTAGCAGACACAGGGCAAAGAGCTGACACAGGCAGACACAGGCGCTTATTAGCAGACACAGGGCAAAGAGCTGACACGAGCAGACACAGGCTCCTATTAGCAGACACAAGGCAAAGAGCTGACACAGGCAGACACAGGCTCCTATTAGCAGAAACAGGCTCCTATTAGCAGACACAAGGCAAAGAGTTGACACAGGCAGACACAGGCTCCTATTAGCAGAAACAGGCTCCTATTAGCAAACACAAGGCAACGAGGTGACACAGGCAGACAGGCTCTTATTAGCAGACACAGACTCTTACTGTATTAGCAGACACGGGCAAAGAGCTGACACAGGCAGACACAGGCGCTTATTAGCAGACACAGGCTCTTATTTGCAGACACAGGCTCTTATTAGCAGACACAAGGCAAAGAGCTGACACAGGCAGACACAGGCTCCTAGTAGCAGACACAGGCTCCTATTAGCAGACACAAGCTCCTATTAGCAGACACAGGCTCCTATTAGCAGACACAAGGCAAAGAGCTGACACAGGCAGACACAGGCTCCTATTAGCAGACACAGGCTCCTATTAGCAGACACAAGGCAAAGAGCTGACACAGGCAGACACAGGCACTTTTTAGCAGATACAGGCGCTTATTAGCAGACACAGGGCAAAGAGCTGACACAGGCAGACACAGGCTCCTATTAGCAGACACAGGTTCCTATTAGCAGACACAAGGCAAAGAGCTGACACAGGCAGACACAGGCTCCTATTAGCAGACACAGGCTCCTATTAGCAGACACAAGGCAAAGAGCTGACACAGGCAGACACAGGCACTTATTAGCAGACACAGGGCAAAGAGCTGACACAGGCAGACACAGGCTCCTATTAGCAGACACAGGGTCCTATTAGCGGACACAAGGCAAAGAGCTGACACAGGCAGACACAGGCTCCTATTAGCAGACACAGGCTCCTATTAGCAGACACAGGCTCCTATTAGCAGACACAAGGCAAAGAGCTGACACAGGCAGACACAGGCTCCTATTAGCAGACACAGGCTCCTATTAGCAGACACAGGCTCCTATTAGCAGGCACAAGGCAAAGAGCTGACACAGGCAGACACAGGCTCCTATTAGCAGACACAAGGTAACAAGCTGACACAGGCAGACACAGGCTCCTATTAACAGCCACAGGCTCCTATTAGCAGCCACAGGCTCCTATTAGCAGCCACAGGCTCCTTTTAGCAGACACATGCTCCTATTAGCAGACACAAGGCAAAGAGCTGACACAGGCAGACACAGTCGCTTATTAGCAGACACAGGCTCCTATTAGCAGACACACGCTCCTATTAGCAGACACACGCTCCTATTAGCAGACACAAGGCAAAGAGTTGACACAGGCAGACACAGGCTCCTATTAGCAGAAACAGGCTCCTATTAGCAAACACAAGGCAACGAGGTGACACAGGCAGACACAGGCTCTTATTAGCAGACACAGGCTCTTACTGTATTAGCAGACACGGGCAAAGAGCTGACACAGGCAGACACAGGCGCTTATTAGCAGACACAGGCTCTTATTTGCAGACACAGGCTCTTATTAGCAGACACAAGGCAAAGAGCTGACACAGGCAGACACAGGCTCCTATTAGCAGACACAGGCTTCTATTAGCAGCCACAGGCTCCTTTTAGCAGACACATGCTCCTATTAGCAGACACAAGGCAAAGAGCTGACACAGGCAGACACAGGCACTTATTAGCAGATACAGGCGCTTATTAGCAGACACAGGGCAAATAGCTGACACAGGCAGACACAGGCTCCTATTAGCAGACACAGGCTCCTATTAGCAGACACAAGGCAAAGAGCTGACACAGGCAGACACAGGCTCCTATTAGCAGACACAGGCTCCTATTAGCAGACACAAGGCAAAGAGCTGACACAGGCAGACACAGGCTCCTATTAGCAGACACAGGCTCCTATTAGCAAACACAAGGCAACGAGGTGACACAGGCAGACACAGGCTCTTATTAGCAGACACAGGCTCTTACTGTATTAGCAGACACGGGCAAAGAGCTGACACAGGCAGACACAGGCGCTTATTAGCAGACACAGGCGCTTATTAGCAGACACAGGCTCTTATTTGCAGACACAGGCTCTTATTAGCAGACACAAGGCAAAGAGCTGACACAGGCAGACACAGGCTCCTATTAGCAGACACAGGCTCCTATTAGCAGACACAAGGCAAAGAGCTGACACAGGCAGACGCAGGCACTTTTTAGCAGATACAGGCGCTTATTAGCAGACACAGGCTCCTATTAGCAGACACAAGGCAAAGAGCTGACACAGGCAGACACAGGCACTTTTTAGCAGATACAGGCGCTTATTAGCAGACACAGGGCAAAGACCTGACACAGGCAGACACAGGCTCCTATTAGCAGACACAGGTTCCTATTAGCAGACACAAGGCAAAGAGCTGACACAGGCAGACACAGGCTCCTATTAGCAGACACAGGCTCCTATTAGCAGACACAAGGCAAAAAGCTGACACAGGCAGACACAGGCTCCTATTAGCAGACACAGGCTCCTATTAGCAGACACAGGCTCCTATTAGCAGACACAGGCTCCTATTAGCAGGCACAAGGCAAAGAGCTGACACAGGCAGACACAGGCTCCTATTAGCAGACACAAGGTAACAAGCTGACACAGGCAGACACAGGCTCCTATTAACAGCCACAGGCTCCTATTAGCAGACCACAGGCTCCTATTAGCAGCCACAGGCTCCTATTAGCAGCCACAGGCTCCTATTAGCAGACACATGCTCCTATTAGCAGACACAAGGCAAAGAGCTGACACAGGCAGACACAGTCGCTTATTAGCAGACACAGGCTCCTATTAGCAGACACACGCTCCTATTAGCAGACACACGCTCCTATTAGCAGACACAAGGCAAAGAGCTGACACAGGCAGACACAGGCTCCTATTAGCAGACACAGGCTCCTATTAGCAGACACAGGCTCCTATTAGCAGACACAAGGCAAAGAGCTGACACAGGCAGACACTGGCTCCTATTAGCAGACACAAGGCAAAGAGCTGACACAGGCAGACACAGGCTCCTATTAGCAGACACAGGCTCCTATTAGCAGACACAAGGCAAAGAGCTGATACAGGCAGACACAGGCTCCTATTAGCAGACACAGGCTCCTATTAGCAGCCACAGGCTCCTATTAGCAGCCACAAGGCAAATAGCTGACACAGGCAGCCACAAGCTCCTATTAGCAGACACAGGCTCCTATTAGCAGCCACAGGCTCCTATTAGCAGACACAAGGCAAAGAGCTGACACAAGGCAGACACAGGCTCCTATTAGCAGACACAGGCTCCTATTAGCAGACACAAGGCAAAGAGCTGACACAGGCAGACACTGGCTCCCATTAGCAGACACAAGGCAAAGAGCTGACACAGGCAGACACAGGCTCCTATTAGCAGACACAGGCTCCTATTAGCAGACACAAGGCAAAGAGCTGATACAGGCAGACACAGGCTCCTATTAGCAGACAGGCTCCTATTAGCAGCCACAGGCTCCTATTAGCAGCCACAAGGCAAATAGCTGACACAGGCAGCCACAAGCTCCTATTAGCAGACACAGGCTCCTATTAGCAGCCACAGGCTCCTATTAGCAGACACAAGGCAAAGAGCTGACACAAGGCAGACACAGGCTCCTATTAGCAGACACAGGCTCCTATTAGCAGAGACAAGGCAAAGAGCTGATACAGGCAGACACAGGCTCCTATTAGCAGACACAGGCTCCTATTAGCAGACACAAGGTAAAGAGCTGACACAGGCAGCCACAGGCTCCTATTAGCAGCCACAGGCTCCTATTAGCAGCCACAGGCTCTTATTAGCAGAGACAAGGCAAAGAGCTGACACAGGCAGACACAGGCGCTTATTAGCAGACACAGGCACTTATTAGCAGACACAAGGGAGACATGGAGCTGGATCTAACTAAAGACACAGAGGGACTAGAGACTGGAACTACAGACGGGACCGAAGACAGGGCCAGAAACTGCACGGGTTAGTGGTTAATTGGATTAGTAGCTACACTGTTTATTGATATAGTTGGTTGACGTAACCGGGTTAGTATCTAATAGGATTAGTGGCTAACAGGGTTAGTACTGACCTACTAGGGGAACCTGAACACAAAAGGATAGGCACATATTAGGCTAATCCAAACTAGCAGCTAAACCTACAAGCAGCTAAACCTACAAGCAGCTAAACCTACAAGCAGCTAAGCACTCTTGTGGCTACACATACCTAAACATACAAGGAACTAAACAAGAGGAAAACCCACACTGGAAACACACAGAACAGTACTTACACATCAGGAGACACAGCCTAACTAAACACTAAACAAGACAGCTCCATGAATCCATCAACACAAGGAACATAAAGGAAACCAATAATAGAGCCTTCTTGAAACAATGATTAAACAACATAACCCAAATGTAAAAGTCAAAGAAACCAAACAAAAAGGAATGCCCACTGGACAGTGATAAATGCATACAATGCTCGACCCAGTTTCCAAGAACAAACTGCTATTTATAGGATGTTTATTGAGCTACCTTGGTTCAGGTGAGCACTCTCATCACCTGACCGAGGTGCCTTCTGGGAAACAGAGTCGACCAACAAAAACTACAAAACAGTGATACATAAACAGTGCCCTCTAGTGGTGGTCCCTTACAGTTACTTGAAGTTCTGAAATAATATTTACTTTTATTTAACAGTAATTTAACTCTCCTCACCGCAACACCCTCCACAATTTACAACTTTTTAAAAATATTTGAATGAAAACTCACAATTTTTCAAAATGACATGGCAAACCTGAAAGAACAATTTGTACATTCTACACATGCATTTATAATCAACGAACTATTTTCTATTCATTAAATTAACATCTCATGAACATCTGTTGCTGTAATGATGTACTGTACAGTTAAACCTTGGATTGTGATCATGACTGGTGCTCATGAAAGCGTGCTTGTATATCAAAACAATCGTATATTAATGCAGATTTCTTCCAGAAGAAATAATGGAAACTCAAATGATTCATTCCACAACCCAAAAATATGAATATAAAAATAATTAATACAAAATACAAAGTAAAAATAAAACAAAATATAGTTGCAAGCAACGATGACGGGCCCAAGCACCCTGCGCCACAACCTGTGTGTTATTTGAGTGTGTCAAGACCTCAGAAAAGCCATCGCCACCCGGTTTTGTCTTACTGGTTAATTAGGGCCCAAGCACTATAAGGTGCTCAGGACCCTCTTGTTTTCCTAATTAGGGCCCAAGCACTATAAGGTGCGCAGGACAATCTTGTTTTCCTAAGGATTATAATTTTTTTTCCCACCCTTTTGGACTTTTCGGGGGTCTTAAAATGCTCAAAATGCACACGCAACTCGGTACACATTTAGAGCTCATCGAGCCGAACAACTTTCGCACTGCATGTCCTGGGCTAAACTCAACAGGAGGCTGGTTATTTTGGGTCATTTGCAAAAACACACCTAGGGAAATTATACAATCGCTACCAAACCGGGCCGATGTGATCTAAAGACATTGAGGATGCAAAATTGCGGAGGGATTTTCGATTTTTCAAACGGGTCAGCCGTGCTAATGTCTTAAACGTACACCGAAAAATGATTAATAACTTTCTGTGTGGCAATATATTGAGTGACATTATATTGAGTGACATTATATTCAGTGACGCCTTCTGTGACATCACGTTCAGTGACATCATAGTGTGAGGCTTATTGTCTGTGGCCTATTGTACACACATAAACATCACAAATGTTAACACACACACACACACACACACACACACACTCCTCTTTCACGACACACACACACTAACGCACTCAACAAATATTTAGGGCCCAAACTGACATTAGCTCTGTATAGTCTGTGACATTTGCAGGTTGTGCGGTGCAACCAGGTGGCGATGGCTTTTTCGTGGTACCGCGGTGCTTGGGCCCGTCATCGTTGCTTACAACTATATTTATAATTGTTTGTGTATATGTACGTGAGTGCGTCTGTCGCGCTGGTTGATGTGTGTGTGTGTGATGTATGAACGTGTGTGTGTGTATGTGTGTGCATCGTGAGAGAGGTGTGTGCGCGTGCGTGAGTGTAAACATTTGCAATGAAAAACTCAACCCACACACTATAGGTGCGCAGGACCCTCTTGTTTTCCTAAGGATTATTCTCCTCATTGTGATGTCACTGAGCATGATGTCACTAAAGGTGTCACTCAATATAATGCCACACAGAAAGTTATTAATCATTTTTCAGTTCAGTGCTAAGTTTCATGAGTTTTTGAGCATGTTAAGACCCCTGGAAAGTCCCAAAGGGTGGAAAAAAATAATCCTTAGGAAAACAAGAGGGCCCTTATAGTGCTTGTACCCTAATTAACCTGCACTTTACTTTTGAAAAGAATCCTGACAGAACAGTGTTTCTGTTAGTGTGTGTGTGTGCGCGTGTGTGCGTGCGCGTGTTTGTGCGCATATGCAACGCACGCATGTGTGTGTGAATTAAGACAAGAGAGGAGAGAAGGAGGGGAGGGAGCTACTGTGTAGTATGGCTTTCACACAGACACACACACACACACACACACACATGAGAGAGAAGTACCATTGGTACCTATATAACCGGTATGTACCGGACCGAAACAGAACGCAAATTTTGGTGCCTCATTTCGGTGCCACTTAAATGCCTGAACTATCGATTAATATATTTGTTCTCTGAGGCTATGATGATGACACAGTTGTAATAAGATTTATCAACACACATGATCGCTAGTAAAATTTAAATACTGCATTCATGGGGTGTCAGAAATGATCAGAAAAATTAATTATTTCCTTAATTAGAAAACTCTTGAGGACTTCGGAAAGCTTTGATAATGCAAATCCAAAACATCGTTGCAGTAATGTTACTGTCCATTTATTTGTGTAGATTAAACGTTTATTAGATTAGATAATAAAAATTAAAAGCACAAATCATCAGGAAATTAAACCATTCGAGATGCAGCAACTAACGTTACACTCGCTCTGACGTCAGCAGGTGATCTACCGCTATCTTAACTTGCTAAATTAAACAACTTTCGTTAAAATGCCTAAAACTAAACGGTTGAAAGTGTGGCTATATTTCACAAGAAAGGATTCCGACACCACGACGTGCAGTAAATGTTTTACAGCAGTTGTGTGACAGCTTTTTACACATTTGACAGCTTCATACACATTTACATTTCCATTACATTTACATTTAGCAGACGCTCTTATCCAGATCGACTTACAAAAAGTGCTTTAAAGTTTACATCACTGAATAGATACTTACACTGGATTAACTAGGTCAATAACTAAGTGCCATTAGTCTAACACAACTGGGAAGAGGGTTTTTTTTTGGTGGGGGGAGTACTGGAGAAATAGATAAGTTTTGAGTCGTCGTTTAAAGATTGTCAAAGTCTCTGCTGTACGGACATCTAGAGGAAGTTTGTTCCACCACCTAGGTGCCAGAACAGAAAAGAGTTTGGATGAATGCCGCCCTCGATCCCTGAGAGATGGTGGGACGAGGCGAGCAGTGCTGGAGGACCGGAGGGAACGCGACGCAGTGCGTGGTGTGATTAGAGCAGAGAGGTAAGTGGGTGCTGGGCCAGTTTTAGCTTTGTAGGCAAGCATCAGTGTTTTGAATTTGATGCGGGCAGCAGGAAGCCAGTGCAAGGAGCGGAGGAGTGGGGTGGTGTGTGAGAACTTGAGAAGGTTGAAAACGAGACGTGCAGCTGCATTCTGGATCAGTTGCAGAGGACGAGTTGTGGACAGAGGCAGGCCAGCCAGGAGTGAGTTGCAGTAGTCCTGTCTTGAAATAACAAGGGACTGAACAAGCACCTGAGTAGCCTGTGAAGAAAGAAATGGGCGGATTCTGATATTGTAAAGAAGAAATCTACAAGAGCGAGTAAGGTTAGCGATGTGTGGGGAAAATGACAGATGATTGTCCATGGTTACCCCAAGATTGCGGGCAGTGGCTGAAGGAGTGATTTGATTGTTGTCCAGGGATATCACAAGATCTTGACCTGGGGATGCGTCACCAGGGATGAACAACAGTTCGGTTTTACTCAGATTGAGTTTCAGCTGATGAGCTGCCATCCAGGATGAGATGTCTGCCAGACATGCTGAGATCCGGGTGGAAACCTGAGTGTCAGAGGGAGGAAAGGTGAAAATAAATTGAGTGTCATCTGCATAACAATGGTATGAAAATCCATGCGATAATATGACCTTACCAAGAGACCGGGTATAGGTGACCAAGTACTGAGCCCTGCGGGACACCAGTACACATACCTTTGTGTGCAGGCCTCATCTACACTGGGGTTTTCCTGTGCAGGGCATGCAATAAGTCAGGAAAGGTGTCGTATTTTGCCAGAAAAGGCAAATATGGTGATATTTCTGCAAAATAATTGCTTAAATTTGAAGTGGTTTAGTTATTGTAGTTGGGTTATGTGGCTTATGTTTTGTTGTTGTTTATTGTTAAAATTTAACAATATATTAAAAGTTTAAAGTATATATGAATATATAAATACTTATATATTCATATATACTTTAAACTTTTAATATATTGTTAAATTTTAAGCAATCAATTTTTTGTTCAATAAAAATGTATTCTTGAGTCCACCATCATTTTGTGGCTTTTGCAAAGTATCTATTCAGGCACCGTTTTCGCACCAGTACCGGTTTAATAGTATCGATTTGGCACCAGTATCGATAAAACCCCAAACAATACCCAACCCTATTCCACTGCATAGGTTTCGGAAATGAGGCCAAGTTTTTCGGTAATGCAGAAAAAAACAGATAATATTGTGTAGTGATTCAAAACTACAAAAAAAGGTAAGAACAGCATTAAACAGAAATAAACAGGGCAACATTTCAACATGTACGTAAAAAAAACATGAAGTACTTTGTAACGCTCAGCTATTAAAACTAAGCTAATTACACTGCTACGGGGTCGAAGATCTAAATAAAGGTTGGTTATATTTACTTCCGGTGTGTTAGGAACCTCCACTAGAGGTCACTGTTCCTGTCAGTCTGTGTAGTTCTTGTTGGTTGACTCAGTTTCCCAGAAGGCACCTCAGTCAGGTGATGAGTGCTCACCTGAACTGAGGTGCCTCATTAAAGTTTCTATAAATAGCAGTTTGTTCTGGGAAACTGGGTCGAGCATTGTTTGTCTGTTTGTGTTGTTTGTTTGTTTGTCTGTGATTGTTTTTGTATATACTGTCATGTGGGCATTCCTTTTTGTTTCTTTAAGTTCATATTGGGTTTATGTTTTGTAACCTTTGTTTTTCTAGAGGGCTCTAGTTTTGTTTTCTGTATGTTCCTTGTTCTGATGGATTCATGGAGCTGTCCTGTTTTATGTTTAGCTAGGCTGTGTCTCCTCCTGTGTAAGTACTGTTCTGTCTTCTGGTTTATTCCCTTGTATGTGTAGCCACATGAGTGCCTAGCCGCTAGCAGGGTTAGTCGCTAGTAGGCCTTGATTGCTAGTAGGGTTAGCCCCTAGTAGGGTTAGCCTCCAGTAGGCTAACCTCTAGTGGGATTGACTGCTAGTGGTTCTGGTCGCTAGTAGGTTAGCCGCTAGTTTGGAATAGCCTCATGTGTGCCTTTCCTTTTGTGTTCAGTTCCCCACTATTAGGTCAGTACTAACCCAGTTAGCCACTAACTCCTTTAGACACTAACCTGGTTAGGTCAGCACCCAGTGTCCCCAGCATTCCATGTAACCACTAACCCAGCCAGCCTGGTCCTGTCTCTAGTCTCTGTGCTCCTGGTCCTGTCTCTCCTGTCTAGCCTCGTCACTCCAGCCCTGTCTCTCCTGTCTAGCCCTGTCTCATCTCTAGTTCCCCTATGTGTCTTAGTTAGCTTCAGCTCCATGTTTCCTCATCCCCAGTTCCCTGTGTCAGCTCCTGGTTCCCTGTGTCAGCTCCTGGTTCCCTGTGTCAGCTCCTGGTTCCCTGTGTCCAGTTCTTGTCCCTATGTTAGCGCGCCGTTCTCTGTGTTAGCGCGCCGTTCCCTGTGTTTTTCCTGAGCCCTAGTTTTAGTTTACGCTTGTTGTTTTGGTTCCTTTGTTTGGTTGTGTCTGTTTTGAGTTTGTTAATAAAAGGACTTTCTGTTTGCACACCCCTCTGCCTTCATGCCTACTTTCATGCCCACGGCAACAACATCAGCCGGGTCTAGCCAGCACCACCAGCTAGACCCATGACACGGTGTAGTATAAACTTTGCAGCCCAAGCAAAAACGCGACACAACAACATATACTAAATGAACCCAAAGTGTATTAAGTGAAAAGTATAAACAAACAAAGTGCACCGAAGAAACCAATATTTACAAAATATATACAAAAAGAAAGAATGTGAAATAGTGTGTGCATGTATGAAAGTCCAGCGTCCGTGTCATTGATGTGTGTGTGACATGGTGGCGGGGAGAGATGGCTCGGCCTCACCGGTATAAGATGGCTGATCCCGGAGCACGAGAAAACGGAATGAGAGGGTATTGTAAATGTCCTGTCAGATGAATCCACTCCGGGAAAATAATCTAAATGGCGGCAACAAACAGCCTCACTCTCTTAACACCTGCGCAGTTACTCCTCATCTCTCCACCCCGACATGTTCGCCGGTTCGTCTTTTATGCCGGTCAACTTCCGGGTTCCGACGCGCAGCGATCGCGCATGCTCGCGAGAGCTTAAACCCGAAACCAAAACACAGTCTGTTGGGACAATATAACCATATTGCGGTTGTTGATAAGGCCCGGTGGTTTTATATTTATTTACCATCTACTTGTGGCCCATATCAACAACCCCATTATGTGGCTGCGCTACAACTTTACCTTGGCATTAAAAGAAAATTACCAAGAAGGAGAAATTTGTCATGTATATTAATTCTTAACAACCTGTTACACAACAGCTCTACAATGAGAGGGACCGAAGTGGAACAGCAAGAACACAGGGTGAAGAGGTGAAGAAGGTCTAGGAGTTTAAGTCCTTGGGGTCAACAGTCCAGCTCTGTGTAAAAATGTCAACGAGAATCAAGGGGAAGATGTACAAGACCGTGGTGAGACCGGCCATGATGTATGGTTTAGAGACAGCGTCCCTGAGGAAGAGACAGGAGACAGAGCTGGAGGGAGCAGAGCTGAAGATGTGGAGGTTCTCTTCGGGAGGGACACGGTCGGACAGGATTAGGAATGAGTACGTCAGAGGGACAGCTCATGCTGGACGTTTGGAGGACAAAGTTGGGGTTTGGACATGTTGAGAGGAGGGACAGTGAGTATACTGGTAGGAGAATGTTGGACATGGAGCTGCCAGGCAGGAGACAAAGAGGAAGACCAAAGAGGAGGAATATGGATGTAATAAATGAGGATATGAAGCTGGTGGGTCACTAGTGATGAGGATGCAGAAGACAGGGACAGGTGGAGAGAGATGATGGATCTAACACTGCAGGGTGGTTTATGACTTTTTGCTGGTGTATGTCCTTCTGCTCTCCTCGAGCAGTCCTGGGTTTCATAATTGCTTTGTTAATCTGGCCTTCGGTAAAGCTTTTTTTTTTTCACTTGCTGACTGTCTACAATGAAACAAATCATAAATATCAAACATCAACAGTGAGTACATTTATAATTAATATGAAATTTATAAGAAATATTTAAAAGTCATACACAATATTCTTAAATTCTCATTCCTGAAACACAAGTTCTCATTACCACATGCTGTATGAAGAAGCCCTTAAATGCCCTTAAATGTCGTGGTGTATGAGAATGGTGTTGTGGAGGATGAGTTTTGATGTTTTGATAACTATAGTCAAGTCAAGTCGGCTTTATTGTCATTCCAACTATATACAGTTCAGTACACAGTGAAACGAAACAACGTTCCTCCAGGACCAAGGTGCTACAAACATGCAAACGACATAAATTAGCAACATAGACTTTACATTTTTAAGTTAACCTAAAACTATAAATTTTTATACTAGAAGAGACAACACTAGACAACAGACAACGTGCAAATGTGCAAACAAGAGCTACATGATAACGCAACAACGTAACACAATAATGTAACATGTTTCAGTACTGAAATTCCTTTTCTTTAGTTATGAAGTATGTGTTGAGGTAGTGAGAAAGAAAAACAGCAGTAAACAATTGGACATTGTGTCAAAATTATTTTTGTGCAAATAGCAGACTGTATGATGAGGTGTGAGTTGAGGTAGTGGGAGAAAACAAAAAACAGCAGTAGACAATTTACATTGTGTCAGAAATATTTTTGTGCAAATAGCAGTGAGATCAATAGTGTGCAAATATTGCAAATAGTAGATCAGGTAGGTGGGTATGAATAAATTTAGATGGTTGTAGATCAGTGTGATTGTGCATGTGTGTGTTTATCAGTCCGGATGTTATTTAGTTCGTCTGAGAAATGTGTTTGTGTGTGTGTGTGTGTGTGTGTGTGTGTGTGTGTGTGTGTGTGTTTATCAGTCCAGTCTCTTTGTGTTGAGGAGACGGATGGCTTGTGGACAAAAACTGTTACATAGTCTGGATGTGAGGCTTGAATGCTTCGATACCTTTTTCCAGATGGCAGGAGGGTGAAGAGTGAGTGTGATGGATGTGTCCGGTCAGCCACAATGCTGGTGGCTTTGTGGATGCAGCGTGTGGTGTAAATTTCTTCAATAGAAGGGAGAGAGACCCCGATGATCTTCTCAGCTGTCCTCACTATCCGCTGTAGGGTCTTGCGGTCCGCGATGGTACAATTCCCAAACCAGACAGTGATGCAGCTGCTCAGGATGCTCTCGA
The DNA here is from genome assembly GCA_030347435.1 of Clarias fuscus. Classification (NCBI taxonomy): domain Eukaryota; kingdom Metazoa; phylum Chordata; class Actinopteri; order Siluriformes; family Clariidae; genus Clarias; species Clarias fuscus. The sequence goes on from CM059220.1 coordinate 31,206,618, forward strand.
TGGTTCCTCTATAGAAGGTGGTGAGGATCAGTGGTGGAAGCTGGGCCTTCCTCAGCCTTCTCAGGAAGAAAAGATGTTGTTGGGCTTTCTTATGCAGAGAGCTGGTATTGAGGGGCCAGGTGAGGTTTTCCTCCAGGTGGACACCCAGGAATTTTGTGCTCTTGACTATCTCCACAGAAGAGCCGTCGATGCTGAGCGGAGAGTGTTTGCTCCGTGTCCTCCTGAAGTCAACAATCATCTCTTTGGTCTTGTCGATGTTTAGAGACAGGTTGTTGTCTTTGCACCAGTCCGTTAGCCTCTGCAATTCCTCTCTGTACGCCGACTCGTCGTTCTTGCTGATGAGACCCACCACGGTCGTTTCATCGGCGAACTTGATGATATGATTGGAGCTGTGTGTCGGTACACAATCATGAGTCAGTAGTGTGAACAGCAGTGGACTGAGCATGCAGCCCTGGAGGACCCCAGTGTGGTGGTGCTGGAGGTGTAGCTCCCGATCTTTCAGTCAGGAAGTCCAAGATCCAGTTACAGAGGGAGGTGTTCAGGCCCAACAGGCTCAGCTTCCCAATCAGTTGTTGGGGGATGATTGTATTGAATGCTGAACTGAAATCTATGTACAGCATTCTGACGCAAGTGTCCTTCCGGTCAAGATGTGACAGTGCCAGGTGGAGTGTGGTGGAGATGGCGTCATCCGTTGAATGGTTTGAACGATACGCGAACTGTAGGGGGTCCAGTGAGGGGGGCAACACTTCATGATGATGAGAGTGAGTGCAACAGGGCGGTAGTCATTGAGACAGGACACAGAAGACTTTTTTGGCACGGGGACGATGGTGGTAGACTTAAAGCATGTAAGAAAGACGGCGCTGCTCAGAGAGATGTTGAAGATGTCGGTGAGAACATCTGCCAGCTGTTCTGCACATTCTCTGAGCACTCTGCCTGTCATGTTGTCTGGTCCAGCAGCTTTACGAGGGTTGACTCTTTGCAGAGTTTTCCTCACATCAGTCGTGGTGAGACACAGCACCTGGTCGTTCGCCTCTCTGATGGCCTGGGACAGTTTGGCCCTTGCTGTTCTTAGGGCCACTTTATCCCCCGCTCTGAAGGCCGAGTATTGGGTCTTCAGAAGTGCATGCATCTCCGCAGTAATCCATGGTTTCTGGTTGGGTCCTGATATGATGTTCTTGGAGATAGTAATGTCATCGATGGACTTGTTGATGTAGCTGGTCACTGATGACGTGTACTCCTCCAAATCAGTGTAGTCGCCGTAAGTTGCAGCCTCTCTAAACATGTTCCAGTCAGTGTTCTCGAAACAGTCCTGAAGACCAGAGATGGCTCCTGCTGCCCAAGATTTTCACCTGCTTCAGAACCGTTTTTGAACGCCTGACGAGTGGTCTGTATGCTGGAATTAGCATAACAGAGATGTGGTCTGAGAAGTCGAGGTGGGGGCGGGACTCTACCTGATATGCGCCGGGAATGTTTGTGTAAACAAGATCCAGCGTGTTTTCCCCTCTCATTGCAAAGTCCACATACTGATGAAATCTAGGGAGCATTGACTTGAGATTTGCATGGTTGAAATCTCCAGCGACAATAAACAGTCCATCCGGGTGTGTCAAGTCAAGTCAAGTCAAGTCAAGTAAACTTTTATTGTCATTCCAACCATATACAGTTAGCACACAGTGAAACGAAACAACGTTCCTCCAGGACCAGGGTGCTACATACATGCAACATCACAAATTTACAACACACATTTTTACATTTTTAAGTTAATCTATAAGAACTATCAAATATCTATACAAAAATACACAATAGACAAAGTGCACGTGCAAATGTGCAAACAAAGAGGTACATGACAGACACAACAATGTAACACATAACAGTACTTTTTTTGATGAAGTATGAGTTGAGGTCGTGGGAAGAGCAGCAGTAAACAGTTTAGATTTTGACAAGAGTATTGTGTGTGCAAATAGAAGTCAAATAAATATTGTGCAAAAAATTGCGAAGAGCAGCACAGGTAGGTAGGCATGAGCAGATTGAGATGGAAGTACATCAGTGTGATTGTGCATGTGTGTTTATCAGTTCAGTCCAGATGTTATTTAGTTCGTCTGAGTGATTTGTGTGTGTGTGTGTGTGTGTGTGTGTGTGTGTGTGTTCTGCAGTTCACTGATCTTTGCATACAGTTCACAGAGCGCTAGGTGGAATGTACACTCCAATAATGAAAACAGTGGTGAATTCCCGCGGTAAATAAAAAGGTCTACATCTAACAGTCACAATCTCCAGCAACGATGAGCAAAAGCTAGAAATTAGATAGAGTTCTTACACCATTTCGTGTTGATGTAAACACACAACCCACCGCCGCGAGTCTTACCGCACAGAGAAGTCATGATGGTTTTACTAATTTTTTCTCAGTGCATATAATTAGACCTTAATAAAAATAAAAAATCTGACAATTTTCAAAATGTAGAAAACTTCCTGTTTCGGTAATGAGAGTCAAAAAGTCGTGTTAACAGTCTGACAACAGAATATTTAATATTTAACTGGATAGATAAGAAGACATGATCTTCCCTGGTAGTAACTATCCCGTGTTCTCCATCACTCATAATCACACTTTATTTACGTTCTGTATGTGTTTAAACAGTCCTTAAAAAGTGTTGTGGAGGATGAGGACATCAATCATGGACACATTGTTCTCCTAATTTTTTCATTCTTATTATTATAAATGAATATTCAAGTAGAAATTTATATTTTTATATAAATTTGTTTAAATTACATACATACACTATAACACGCATTCAAACAGCTGGATGCATTATAGTAATGAGAATTTCAGCAGAAAATGCAGTACAATGGAAAAATAATTGATCATGTTGAAACGACCCGTTGTGCAAGAGAGAAGTGTTATCTTAATTCTGAGGCTTTTTTATATTACAAAATCACACATTTTATATTAAAAATCATTAGTGCCGTGGTGTTCTAATGGTTTCGTGAGAATCACCCACACAGAAACTGTAGTGAAACCCCTGTGAGTCCACCAGGGGGCAGTGTCGGACCAAAACGTTCTTGCTAATGTGCTAAATCTCAGTGTAGAATGATTCTGTTCCTTAATGGCATGTTAATGATGAGGATCGTCTAAATGCAAACACTCAGCTGCAACTCAATCCAAGCAACAAGTAGAAATGGATTAAATAAAATAAAATAAACAACTGATTTGAGAGATTTTAAAGGTGAATAAAATGTAGCAGCAGTGTTTTTATCTGTATCCTGACGGTGCTGTGTGCAGTATGGAAACGTGGGTCCCATGGCCATCACACTGTGTCAGAGTCTGGGACAGAACCTGGGCATGATGTGGAATAAAGACCGCACCACCGCAGGTGAGACACACACACACACACACACACACCACGGGCGAGAGGTGAGACACACCCACACTAGTGGAATACACATTGTGATCTTAGAATTAATTCATTTCAGTTCAGTGGAAATCTTTCCTAGGATCAAGGTGACTTATTTAACCCCCCTCCCCCCTCCCCTCCCCTCCCCCCTCTCTGTCTCTCCGTCTCTGTAACAGGAGACTGCAGATGTCCTGATCCGTGGCTCGGGTGTATCATGGAGGACACGGGGTGCGTCAGGAGTCGTCTTTATGACTGTGTTCACTGTGTGTGGGTGTGTGTGTGTGTGTGTGTGTTCTCATTGTGTGTGTGTGTGTGTGTGTGTGTGTTCTCATTGTGTGTGTGTGTGTGTTCTCATTGTGTGTGTGTGTGTGTGTGTGTGTTCTCATTGTGTGTGTGTGTGTGTTCTCATTGTGTGTGTGTGGGTGTGTGTTCTCATTGTGTGTGTGTGGGTGTGTGTTCTCATTGTGTGTGTGTGGGTGTGTGTTCTCATTGTGTGTGTGTGTGTGTGTGTGTTCTCATTGTGTGTGTGTGTGTGTGTGTGTGTTCTCATTGTGTGTGTGTGTGTGTGTGTTCTCATTGTGTGTGTGTGTGTGTGTGTGTGTGTGTGTGTGTGTGTGTGTGTGTGTGTGTGTGTGTGTCAGGTACTACCTGCCCAGGAAGTTCTCCCGTTGCAGTGTAGAGGAGTATGTACGCTTCCTGCAGGACGGAGGAGGAAGCTGTCTGTTCAACAAACCCACTAAGGCCAGTCCACACACACACACACACACACACACACACACACACACACACACACACACACACACAGACACACACAGACACACACACACACACACACACACACACAGACACACACACACACACAGTATCTTATTTTGCCAGCCCATTTTTAAGATAATATATATACAGTATGTCCAACTGCAAGGCCAGTAGGGTGGAGCTCACAGACCAGTAGGGTGGAGCTCACAGACCACGCCCCAGTTTCCCCCGAGGTCAGACGATCTCTTCTGCTCATCTTTTGTACTAAAGACAATGATGTCATTAATACATGTTATGAAGCTTTATGTTTCTCTGTAAGTGTCACTCAGTCAGAACCTCCCGCTCACACACGTGTGTTTTCACAAACATCAGCATTATTTAAGTTCACCACACACACTTTTGGATTTCATGACCTCGAAACTTTGCGAAACTGTATCACAAATTTGGAATAGTCAGCAATATCATCGACACGCCCCGGTGAGGATCTCACACACACACACACACACACACACACACACGATGGAGGCCTAAGGGATGTCACACTTCAGATCACTCAATCGGTCTTTATATCAGTACAGATGTGGTCTTGGACCAGCGGTGCTCAGGCCGTATAATCCTGATCTCAAGGCTGTAATCTTCTCATCATCTGCCTGAGCCTCCAGGGCGGGTCACGACCCCTGACACGCCTCCATGCTGATCCACAGCGGTGTGTTTCAGTGTGTGCGAGCCGAACACTCCGTGTGTATATAGAAGCTTCCGAATGAAGGTTCTGACCGGCGCTGTTTCTCTCTCTGCTCTGCAGCTTCTGGATTCTCCTGAATGTGGGAACGGATTCGTGGAGCAGGGAGAGGAGTGTGACTGCGGCTCGCAAGTGGTGAGTGTAACGAGGGGACGAGAACCCGAGAGGAGCCGCAGCTTCAGGAGGGTCATATAAACATGCAGCGTATAAATAAAAATACTCCTCATAATGTATTTACATCATATACTATATATATATATATACACAGATAAATACGTACAAATAATTAATACAATATATAAAGTAAAAATAAAACAAATTAACCTGCACTTTACCTTAAAAAAAAAAAGTAAAAATAAATCCCAACAGATAAGTGTTTCATTTGTGAGCGCAGGTGCCATGTATTTGTGTGTGTGTGTGTGTGTGGAATTGGCCCCTTCCCTCGCCTCGTCTTACACAGTAAAACTCCTCCCTCCCTCCACCCCGCGTTTTAAGTTTCACAACAAACATGCACACAATGGAAACACTGTTTTAATGGGTTAAAAAAAATCTCTCTAATGACACTCACATGAGCGAAATCACTGCAGTAAAGTAAAAAAACAACAACAAATGAACCAGCACAGAAAAGAATCGCGACAGAGCAGAGTTTTCTGTGTAAAGCAGAGAGTGTCTGTATGTGTGTGCGAAGTCGGGGAGTGGGGGGGGGGGGGGGGGTGGTGTAAAGACGATAGTGTGTGTGTGTGTGTGTGTGTGTGTGTGTGTGTCGGTGTCAAATTACGCGTGTGCACATACAGGAGACACGCTGAAACAGAGAGGGAGATGTTGATTATACCAGTAAGAGACGAGCACTAAAACCCAGCAGGGGAGACAATTACCCACAATTCCGCAGCGCGCGAGAGAGAAAAACCCTTGGCTCAGTCGTGATCATGTGACGCTTGTTTTTCACGTCAAAATGTATTAAAAATCTTTGCTCATCTTGCGGAACACCGTAAACCATGTTACTCGCAATCCAAGGTTCCATATAATATAATAATATAATAATATAAATATAATAATAAAATAAAATCTTTAGGGAAGCGAGATCGGATGTGTCCATGCTGCAGAAACTATATTATATGTATAACATTTAAAAAAATCAGCACCGGGACTTCCGGTGTTGGCGATCTAGGAGAAAGTCGTGTTGGAGAGGTCTCCCGGTTAAACTTGTAATTTATCCCTGTAAACACCGCAATTATTTTAAGAAACTTACGCATTACGGTGCTATCTTTATCCCGGTTCGGAAATGAGTAGTGTTAAGCCCAAGACAGGTAAAGCGCCGAGCCCTCCGGTTACTCGTGGCGGAGCTGCTACTGTAGCCAGGAAACTTGCCAAGATGGCGGCGGAAAACCAGGTTGCAAGCAGCTCACCTGTACCCACAAGGGACGTGCCAGACGTCTTGTCACCGAGTCAGCTGGTTGTTGAACTGGAGAAACAGCGAGCCTCGCTCCGAAGCGACATGTTGACTTTAATTCAGGAGCTTATCAAGCCAATACAGACCTCGGTGGATGCTCTCCGTGAGACGGTGAATGACTTTAATGGCCACCTCGCTGCTATAGAGACCCGGGTGGGGGATAACTTTGAACGGGTATCGAGCATGGAAAAGACTGTGAAGTTGCTAGAGGCCCAAAATAAGACTCTTCGGGACTGTGTTGACGATTTTGAAAACAGGTCCCGCAGAGTCAACCTCCGGTTAATCAACATCCCTGAGGGCAGCGAAAAGGGACGTGACCCGACCGAGTTCATATCGGAGCTGCTGATGAAGAACCTCGGCCCCGCCGTTCTCCCCAAACCATTGGAGCTTGAGGGGGCTCATCGTTCTTCGGCCCCTAAACCCGGGCCGGAGCGGGGTAGGCCCAGGCCTTTTGTGATATGTTTTCACCGTTTTCGGGAGAGGGAGAAGGTGTTGCGTTGGGCTAGGCAAAACGAGCTGAAGTGCGGGGATACAACAATACGGGTGTACCCGGATGTCAGCGCCGCTACTGCAAAGAAACGAGCTGCATTCAACGAAGTTAAGCAAGCCCTCTATCAGAAAGGAGTGAAGTTTAGGCTTCTTTTCCCTGCCCGCCTGCAAGTTTCGTTCGAGGGTGAAACACTCACTTTTGAGACTCCAGAGGATGTGCGTGCTTTTTATAATGAGCGAGTGAAAGATAAAGAACAGGTTAGAGCATGATGATTCGGACGTACTTTAAGTTATCCTGGATTTAATGTTGCCTTTTTGGCCATCTTGGTTGACTTCTTGTGTATTTTTATTTTTTTGTGTGTTTTTTATTTTATTTTTTATTTTATATATATTGATTTCCAACTGTGATGCTTAGTTTCCTTAGAGGAGTCAAATTGAGTGACGAACTGATTCCCTGATTACCTTAGTTAATGTTTAAGGCTGAAGTTGACACACTGTAATTTCATGTTGCTCCGTATGGAAGCGGTGTAAATTCTTATATGTTGCACACCGGAACGACCTCTAGAACAAGAGACGGCTATGGAAGCAGAAAACGTTACCATGGTAGGATTCTGTGGGGGGGCGGGGGGTGGGGGGGAGAAATGTGTTCATATATATATATATATATACCCCTTTTTTTTTCTTTTTTTCTCTCTTTCTTCTTTTTTTTTCTTCTTCTTCTCTTGTGTGTGTGTGGTTTTGTTTTGTTTTTTTCCCCCCTCTTTGTTTGCTCGGAAGCAACGTCAGTCTTGCAAGAGGTGCTACTCCTTATTTCTTTACTAAATGATGACCCAGAGTAAGAGTGTTCGTTTCATTTCCTGGAATCTGAAGGGTGTCAACCATCCCACTAAACGTAATAAGGTAATGACACATTTAAAACAGATTAGGGGTGATATCCTCTTTTTACAAGAGACTCATCTCTGCTCCACAGACGTTAACCGTATAAGGCGACCATGGATTGGTCATGTATTTCATTCTAAGTTCCCAATAAGGGCGAGAGGCGCAGCCATTCTTATACACAAGAATGTTCCGTTTGAGTTGTCCAATTCTATTGAAGACCGTAATGGTCGATTTGTAATTATTTCGGGCAGATTATGTGGCAAACCTGTCATTATGGCATGTGTTTACGCACCTACATGGGATGATGATAAATTTTTTACAAGCTTTTTCTCCTCTCTTCCTAGGGTTGACGACCATTACTTAATAGTTGGCGGCGACTTTAACCTAGTTCAAAATCCCTACCTGGATAGGTCTTCTCCTACCTCCCAGGTGTTATCCAAATCAGCTAGGGTCCTGGACGCATACAAGACCAGGTTAGGGTTATTTGACCCATGGAGGGCCAGGTCCCTCTCAGGCAGTGCCTTTTCCTTTTTTTCGCACGTCCATCACTCATATTCGCGGATAGATTTTTTTCTTTTAGATAATCATTTCTTATCAGAAGTCCATCGGTGTGAATATCATAGCATTGTAATCTCAGATCACGCCCCAGTATCGGTAGACATTGGCTTTCCTAATCATGTCTTTTCCCCCAGACAGTGGAGGCTTAACTCCTCTTTGTTAGCACAAACTTCTTTCAAAGATTTCCTTCATATACAATCCTTATTGTTTTTTGATACTAATGATGCTCCAGAAATATCCAGACATACCCTATGGGAAACATTTAAAGCTTTTATGCGAGGGCAAATTATATCATATGTCTCAACTTTGAGGAGGACAGAAAGGACGGAGTCTGAGGCGCTCACCAAAGAAATATTCAGAATTGATGGTTTATATGCCTTGGACCCAACCCCTGCTCTCTACAAAGAACGGCTTCAGCTTCAGTCTAAATTTTATTTACTTTCCACAAATAAAACACAAAAGCAGTTATTCCTAGCTAAACAACGGTTCTTTGAAACTGGGGACAAAGCAGGAAGATTACTGGCACAGCAAGCACGTGCTGCTGCATTGTCCAGAATGATTCCGAAGATTAAATCGGTGTCTGGTGAGGCCACCACCGATCCTATTGAAATAAATAAGATATTTAGTACCTTCTACTCTAACCTCTATTCCTCAGAGTGTCCTGTAGATAGATGTCTGGGCTGGAGATAACCCCCTAAACACGATTGTCTTCCCCAAAATAAATGAAGATTTGTCTGGAAAGCTGGGCGATCCAATTTCTACTGAGGAGGTACAGGAGGCAGTTATGTCACTTCAAAATGGTAAAACTCCAGGCCCCGATGGGTTCACGGTTGAGTTTTTCAAGCTACTTTCTGTCATCATCGCACCTGTTCTTCAGAGTGTGTTTAATGAGTCTTTCATGAAGGAGCATTTGCCTCCCACCTTGCTGGAGGCCTCCATTTCTCTCCTGCTTAAGAGTGATAAAGACCCTCTAGCATGTAGCAGCTTTAGACCCATTTCCCTCTTAAATGTGGACCTAAAAATTTTATCCAAGATTCTAGCCCAGCGCCTACAACGGGTTCTTCCCGGTGTGATATCAACTGATCAAACAGGCTTCATGCTTGGGAGGCACTCATTTCATAAGACAAGGCGGCTTCTGAATATCATTAGTACTCCCAGCTCGCGCACTCCTGAGGTGGTGGTTTCTCTGGACGCGGAGAAGGCCTTTGACAGAGTTGAGTGGAGCTTTCTCTTTTTTGTCTTGCGGAAGTTTGGTTTTAGTCCAGAATTTGTATCCTGGATTAAGCTGCTTTACACCGGTCCAGTTGCCTCAGTTCACACTAATGGACTACAGTCTGCTCCATTCCCCCTTTATCGTGGAACTAGACAGGGCTGCCCCCTTTCCCCCCTCTTATTTGCCTTAGCTATCGAACCCCTAGCCATCTGGCTGCGACAAGAGGAGAGATTTGAAGGTATTGTCAGAGCTGGGAGAGTTCATAAATTATCAATGTATGCTGACGACCTCCTTTTGTATATGTCCAATCCAGCAGCCTCTCTTCCTGTAGTTCTAAGTATCCTGGAGAAATTTGGGTCATACTCAGGCTATAAACTTAATCTCCATAAGAGTGAAGTCCTTCCTATCAACTCATTGGCCAAAGACATTCCTCCATCTTTTTTCCCTTTCAAATATGCTGCGGATAGATTTAGATACTTGGGAGTGATTATTACAAACCCAATTAATCTTCTTTTTTCCAAAAACTTTACCCCTCTTTTGGAGAGGTGTAAACTAGACTTTGAAAGATGGTCTGGTCTTCCACTGTCTCTGGTGGGTCGTGTCAATTTGGTCAAAATGGTAGTCTTACCCAAGTTCCTATATCTGTTTTCACATATCCCTGTCCTTATAAAAAAGTCCTTCTTTAAGTCGCTCGATCAATTCATAAGTTCTTTCCTTTGGAGTAATAAAAATCTGCGCATAAGAAAATCAGTACTACAGCTCCCAAAAGATCGTGGTGGCTTGGCACTGCCTAATTTTTTACATTATTACTGGTCTTGTAACGCTCAAAAACTTCTATACTGGGTCAACAATACAACAGAGGGGCGCCCAGTATGGGTGGACATGGAACTTGCATCCTCTAAGTTTTCTCTTTCTTCCCTGGTTTGCGCCCAACTCCCGTTGGCCTTCTCCAAATTTACCTCAAACCCAGTGGTGTCTAACACTCTTAGAATCTGGACTCAAACTAGGAAAAGCCTGGGTCTTCATAGGGCCTCAGACCTCTCCCCCATTGTAAACAATTTCCTATTCTTACCCTCTTGCACTGACTTGACATTTCGTACCTGGTCCGACAAAGGACTAAAGAAAATTAAGGACCTTTATAGCCAAGGTTCTTTCATGTCTTTTGAGGAACTTTCGAGAAAATTTAAGTTGCCTAAATCCCACCTATTTCGTTTTTTTCAGATAAGACACTTCATTCGGAATCAGAACCCCAAATTCCCTAGTCGACCTCCAGAAACCTTGGTTGATTCATTATTAGCTCTTGACCCTCAACAAAAGCGATTAATCTCCAACATTTATAGCCGTATTAATTCATCAACTGATAGCCCAACACTCATTCTCAAAAATTCTTGGGAGCAAGAGCTTGGAATCTCGCTGTCTGATGAATATTGGCAACATGTCTTACAACTGGTTCATTCTTCCTCAATCTGTGCGAGGCATGGTCTCCTACAATGTAAAGTTGTAAATAAAGTTCACTATACAAATTCGAGGCTGGCACGGATTTTTCCTAATGTGACTGACTCTTGTAACAGATGCAAACAGTCTCCAGCCAACCACTCTCACATGTTTTGGTTCTGTCCCAGACTAACCACATTTTGGACTGAAATCTTTAAAACTATTAGTAAAGCATACAACACAGTTATCCCCCCCGACCCACTTTTAGCTATGTTCGGCACCTCCCTACATCCATGTACCTCCAAAATCCTGCAATCTGTTCTTGCCTTTGCCACCCTTTTGGCCAGGCGATTGGTACTTCTCAAGTGGAATCAATCTCAGCCTCCAACTCATAATAGATGGGTGAAAGAAATGTTTATGTCCATTAAACTTGAGAAGCTTAGGTTTTCCCTTAATGGCTCATTAAATTTGTTTTAAAGAACTTGGAGGCCTCTCTTAAAACATTTTGATTCCTTGACATCTCTTCCCGACTGTGCTGACTGAGCAAACCCCCCCCCCCTTGTTTATTTATTTATTTATTTTTAATTATATTTATTTATTTTATTTTTACTTTTTTTTTGTTGTTGTTGTTTTTGTTTTACACTTTGGTTGTTAATTAGTTTGTCTGTCTAATTAGAACTGTGGGATGTGTGAACACAGGGGATTGGAAGAGGGATATAATAGGGTAAATAAAAAGCAAAATGGAAGTTTTGTCTGCTGTATGTTACCTGTGAAATAACTTCTAATAAAGAAAGTTAATTTAAAAAAAATCAGCACCGATTCTGTGTTTTGGCCAAATATTTATCTTGACTTATAAAAAATATTTATAATCCTGACTTTTTTATTATTTATTATTTTAAATTGAAAATTTGTCTTTAGAATCCTGGCCTTTTAAAAATACTTATAAAAGTATGTATCATTCTGATTTAAAAATACATGTTTATAATCCAGATTTGTTATTATTATTTTTTTAAAGATATTTTTAATTGTAACTTTTTAGTCCATGTGTGTTTATCAGCTTCAGGAGTGTCGTATAAACCTGCTGTGTATAAATAACACAACCGTGAGATCAGGACTGACTGACCCATTCTTTATAAGGAAGATGATTTAAGAAACTATTTGTGTGTGTGTGTGTGTGTGTGTGTGTGTGTGTGTGTGTGTGTGTGTGTGTGTTTCCCACAGGAGTGTTCTCGAGCAGGGGGAGCATGCTGTAAGAAGTGTACTCTTACCCATGATGCAATGTGCAGTAACGGACTGTGCTGTAACAGGTGTAGGGTAAGGACATGTGAAGTTACACACACACACACACACAGTTATGTTTTGTAATATATAGATATTTACTAATTAATCTTTACTCTTTCTCGTGTGTGTGTGTATGTGTGTCAGTATGAGCTGAGAGGAGTGGTGTGTCGAGACGCTGTAGATGATTGTGATATTCCAGAGGCGTGTCCTGGTGACTCGAGTCAGGTGAGAGTTTACAGTCTCAAGGGTTTGTCAACTATTTATAGTATTTACTCTTATCCTGACTCTGTAATGTTTATAATTCTCTTTATAATCCTTGTTTTGTATAGTGTTAAGAAAAACTATGTCAAGTCAATTTATTTATATAGCGCTTTTAACAATTGACATTGTCGCAAAGCAGCTTTACACAATCAAAAGCGCGGCGCTGTGCATACATTATTACCATAACCCACTTTAATTGAAACAAAATAGTGATCTTATATATATGTATGCAATGTGTATGAATCAAAATGACAAGATTGTCCCCGATGAGCAAGCCGAGGGCGACGGTGGCAAGGAAAAACTCCCTGAGATGGTAATAGGAAGAAACCTTGAGAGGAACCAGACTCAACAGGGAACCCATCCTCATCTGGGTGATAACGGAGAGCAGGGATTGATCAGCATAATAATGTGTACTGGAAGTTCAGTATAACAGGAGATGTGTTAAAATTAAAATGAGTCCAGTTTGTTCCTGAAGGCTCAGGTAGACTGTAGGGGATTCCGGTCCTGAGTTATCGAACAACTGAAGTCACAGGTCCCCAGAGCATCACTCGATGACAGGACAGTCTTCATGGAAACCATCCCCAGCCACCATACGAATCCAGGCAGACCACACGGGGCATCCATGCGACGAGATCTCCAACCAGAAGCAGGACTCCAGGATGGGTTAGACGGCTCCAGAGGGCAGAGGGGTCTGGATCACTGGCAACTCAGGAGCGAAACATGTATAGCTCGACAGAGAGACAGAGAGAGGGAAAGAAGAGGGGGAGAGAGAGAGAGAAGAGAGCAGAAGAGGAGAGAACAGAAAATAAGGAGAGATGGCAGTTAGGTCTGGTCACAGTCAACATGTATAAGGTGAATGTATATTTAGTGCAAAGTGCAAGCAGGGACTCCGGCAGGACTAACTATAACAGCATAACTAAAAGGGAGAGCCAGAAGGAAACACAAACATGAGGGGGAACTGAGATGTAAAGCAACCAATCACCTCACCATCAACACACCTGAGTGAACAATGAGAGTGGGGAGGACAGCATCTAAACATACCAGTTCACCAGAATACTCTACGTCCATGAGTCCCCCAGATCTGCTCCTTTACCTAAGGTTCATCTATTTACAAACATGCTGCGCTAAATAAATAGGTTTTTAGCCTAGACTTAAACACTGAGACTGTGTCTGAGTCCCGAACATTAATAGGAAGACTATTCCATAACTTTGGGGCTTTGTAAGAAAAAGCTCCGTCCCCTGCTGTAGTTTTAATAATACGTGGTACTGACAGGCAGCCTGCATTCTTTGATGGAAGTAGGCGTGGCGGATCGTAAGGCACTAACAGTTCACTCAGATACTGTGGCGCGAGATCATTTAGTGCTTTAAATGTCAAAAGTAGCATCTTAAAATCAGTGCGAAATTTCACAGGGAGCCAATGCAGTGTAGATAAGATAGGGGTGATGTGCTCGTATCTTCTGGTTTTAGTGAGGACTCTCGCTGCTGCATTCTGTACTAACTGAAGCTTGTTTATACACCTAGTTGAACAACCAGACAGTAAGGCGTTACAATAGTCCAACCTAGAGGTGATAAAAGCATGAACTAGTTTTTCTGCATCATTTAGTGACAATATGTTTCTTATCTTGGCAATATTTCTAAGGTGAAAGAAAGCTATCCTGGTGATATTATCTACATGAGCTTCAAACGAAAGGCTGGAATCTATAATCACACCGAGGTCTTTTACTGTTGCTATTAGATGGAACAGAAAGGTCATCTAAAGTTACAGTGTGATCAGAAAGCTTACTTCTAGCTACTTGTGGTCCTATGACCAGAACTTCTGTCTTATCAGGATTAAGCAGAAGAAAATTAATTAACATCCAATCTCTTATCTCCTGCACACACTGCTCAATTTTAGCAAACTGGTTTTTCTCATCTGGTTTTGCTGAGACGTATAATTGTGTGTCATCAGCATAACAATGAAAACTAATACCATGTTTACGAATTATGTTGCCCAGAAGAAGCATGTAAAGGGAAAAAAGCAGTGGGCCTAAAACTGAGCCCTGTGGAACACCAAACTCCACTTGAGAACATGAGGAATGGTCACCATCTAAATCTACAAACTGATAACGATCAGTCAAATAGGATCTGAGCCACAAGAGGGCAGTTCCCTTAATTCCTACTACCTTTTCTAATCTGTGAAGGAGAATACTATGATCAATGGTGTCAAAAGCTGCACTGAGGTCCAGTAACACAAGTATAGTGACGCAACCCTGATCAGAGGCCCATAGGAGGTCGTTTACTACTTTAACAAGTGCTGTCTCTGTGCTGTGATGAGGCCTAAATCCTGACTGATACAGTTCATTTATGCTATTTCTGTGTAGATGTGAACATAGCTGCTGTGATACTACCTTTTCCAGAATCTTGGAGATAAAGGGAAGGTTTGATATCGGCCTGTAATTAGAAAGCAGACAGGGGTCAAGGTCAGGTTTCTTGATTAGCGGTTTAATAACGGCTAATTTAAAGGATTTGGGGACATACCCACTACTGAGTGAACAGTTAATTACTTTCAACAGGGGTTCTATTATTGCTGGTACTATCTGTTTGAGAAAATGTGTCGGTATAGGATCTAATATACATGTGTTCTAAGTTCTGATGTGATGTGGTTAGATCATCTGAATTATTTAAATTGTCTGTTTTCAAAGCCTGAATTTTTTGCCTAATATTTATGATTTTATTATTGAAAAAGTTCATGAAATCCTCACTACTGCATGATGTTGTTGTGGAGATTTCTGCAGTGGTCTTGTTTTTAGTTAATTTAGCTACGGTATTAAATAAAAATCTCGGGTTGTTTTTGTTATTTTCTATAAGAGTGGAGAGATACGTTGATCTAGCATCACTGAGAGCTTTTTTATAGTTCAGGATGCTCTCCTTCCAAGCTATTTTGAATACTACCAATTTAGTTTGGCGCCATTTACGTTCGAATTTTCGAGCGGTTTGTTTTAAAGCACGTGTGTGGTCATTATACCAAGGAGCGAGTTTCTTATCTCTAATCATTTTCCTTTTAACTGGAGCTACATTATCTAAGCTATAATGAAGTGCTGACTCTAGATATTCATTCGCCTGTTCGAGTTCTGTGCAGTCAGATGGCGATCCAATCAAAGTTGATAACTCTGGAAGATTATTGATAAAGCTCTGTGCGGTATTTTTTTTTTTTCCTGGATTTTTCCCCGATTTTCTCCCTAATTTAGTCGTGTCCAATTCCTCCCCGTCACTAGGGGGCTCCCACATTAAGGCTACTACTACCACTCAGCCGGGAGGGCCGAAGACTATCACGTGTTTCCTCCGAACCACGTGACGCCAGCCGACCGCATCTTCTCGAACTGCTCGCTCGCGCACCGTTGGGGGCAGCGTAACACACTCGGAGGACAGCGCTATCCGCTCCCTCCGTTGCGCGAGCTCACAGACGCCCCTGACTGGCTGTAGAGCCGTGATTAATGTGGGAGCACTAAGTACCTCTCATCCCTCCCCTCTGAGAGAGCTCGGCCAATCAGCTCTGTGCGGTATTTGATGTAAATGTACGTTTAAGGTGGAAGCGCGGTGCTGTGCTGCATACATTATTACTATAACACGCTTTAATCGAGACAAGGTAGTGATCTGAGATAACTTCAGACTGTGGAATTGTGGTTATATTTCCTATACTTAATCCGAGGGATAATATTAAATCTAAAGTGTGACCTGCTTTATGAGTGGGTCCTACTACACACTGATTTACTCCTACTGAGTCCAGTAAGGACAAGAATGCTGTTCTCAGAGGGTCTTCTGGATTCTCAAAATGAATATTAAAGTCTCCAGCAATTAACGCTTTGTCTACAGAAACAACAAGGTTTGAGAGGAAATCTGCAAATTCACAGAGAAACTCCGAGTACGGCCCTGGGGGTCTGTAAATGATGATTAGCGGGATCGACTGAGCTGACTTTAGTTTGTGGTATCTATGTTAATTAAATTACTAAAACAGACTTTCTGAGTCTTTCTAAATTTATGTTTATATTTAGCTCAGGGAACAGACACAGTCTCAATATGATGAACCCTGAGTGACGACTCTATGTGACCCATTTGGAGTTTCCTGGTTTTCTGCATTAATTTGTTATTAAATCTGATCTGATCTTCATTAAGTTAAGAGTGTTGACAAATATAATGTGTCTAAAGTATTGACACAGAATATTCATATCTTTCGTGTCTTTTTTGAACACACTCATTCAACATTCACAATGCTAGTGGGAAAAGTAAGTGACCCCGGAATTAATAATGGGTTGACCCAGCCCCCCTGGCAGTGATGACCTCAGCCATGCGCTTCCTGTAGCTGTGGCTCTGCACATGGTTCAGGAGGATCTTCAGCTAACGTCCATAATTTTCACATGGAGATTCATATTGACTTCTTAATATGAATAATTTTTACTTTTTAAAAGTATTCACCACTTTTTCAGTGTTTGTAATCCAGATTTTTCGTCAGTGTACTCCAGACATTTTGTAATCAGAAGTGTTTCAGTATTTATTGCGGTGTGTTTCAGTATCCTGTTAATTCAGTTTAATGTCAGCAGGTTGTATTTTTGCTGATGTTCTGCTTGTCCTGTCCTCAGTGTCCTCCTAACGTACATAAGCTGGACGGCTACATGTGTGACGCGGGGCAGGTGAGTGTCCTCACCTACACACTGCTCTACACTCTCAGCACTTCCCCAGTGACAAATCTCCCACAATGCACCTCTCTCAGGGTCGCTGTTACGGCGGGCGCTGCAAGACCAGAGACGGGCAGTGTGAGGCGCTGTGGGGTCACAGTGAGTACAGCGTGTGTGTGTGTGTGTGTGTGTGTGTGTGTGTGTGTGTGCTGACCAGTCACAATCCAGAATTCAGCAGCTCTGTGATAAACATGTGAAAGTATCAGTGATGTCTGATCACTCCTCCACACATGAAGCTGATCAGCGCCCCCTAGTGTCCTACACATTAACACCATACTGTACTGGTACTGAGAAACAGTGGGCGTGACCCCTTCCTATACATAACTGTGTGTGTGTGTGTGTGTGTGTGTGTGTGTTAGACTCAGCAGACCGGGTGTGTTATGAGAGACTGAACACTGAGGGGACGGAGAAAGGGAACTGTGGAAGAGACTCCAGTGGACAGGGATGGATCCAGTGCAGCAAACCGTGAGCATCTGTCACTTCACACACACACACACACACACACACACACACACACACACACACACACACACACACAATGTACACACATGTACACACCTTGCAAAAGTATTCACATCCCTTGAACTTTTCCACATGTTGTCAGGTTACAACCACAAACATGAATATATATATTTTTTTTTTGGGGGGGATTTTTCCCCGATTTTCTCCCTAATTTAGTCGTGTCCAATTCCTCCCCGTCACTAGGGGGCTCCACATTAAGGCTACTACTACCACTCAGCCGGGAGAAGACTATCACAGGTTTCCTCTGAACCACGTGACGCCAGCCGGCCGCATCTTTTCGAACCGCTCGCTCACCCACCGTTGGGGGCGGAGTCACACACTCGGAGGACAGCGCTATCCGCTCCTTCCGCTCGCGTGAGCTCACAGACGCCCCTGATTGGCTGTAGAGCCGTGATTAATGTGGGAGCACATTACCTCTCATCCCTCCCCCCTCGGCCAATCAGCTCTCTCTAGACCTCTGGCTGCGAGAGGTTACAGCATCACCCGGGATTCGAACTAGCGACCTCCGGATGATAGGACGAGAACTTTACCACTGCGCCCCGCATGAACGTATTTTACTGGGATTTTATGTTCCAGTCCAACATGGTAGGAAACTGTGGAAGGAAACTGATGTGGTGTGCATTAGTATTCGCGCCCCCCCCCCCCCCCCCCCCCCATGTACTCTGTTACTCCTAAATAATATCCAGTGAAGCCAATCTACTTCAGGAGTCTCCTAATTAGTAAACAGAGTCCAGCTGTGTGTAATTTAATCTCAGGATAAACACAGCTGTTCTGTGAAGCCCTCAGAGGTTTGTTAGAGAACATTAGTGAACAAACAGTATCATGAAGCCCAAGGAACACAGCAGACAGGGATAAAGTTGTGGAGAAGTTTAAAGTTTAACAGGTTCAATTATAACTAAATATCCCAAACCTACCAGGACATGGACATCCACCTAAACTGACAGGCCGGGTACGGAGAGCATTAATCAGAGAAGCAGCCAACAGGCCCATGGGAATACTGAGGTAGCTGCAGAGATCGACAGCTCAGGAGGGGACAATCTGTCCACAGGACAACTATTAGTCGTGACCTTCACAAATCTGTCCCTTATGTTGAAAGAAAGCCATGAGTTCTCCATGTGCAGTGGAACCCTAACCCTGTGCATGGTGGTGGCAGCATCATGTTGTGTGGACGCTTTTCTTCAGCAGGAACAGGGACGCTAGTGAGAGTCGACGGAAAGATGGATGAAGCCAAATACAGGGCAATCTTTAGAAGAAAACCTGTTAGTCTGCAAAAGACACGAGACTCGGGCGGAGCCTCACAACAACCCTAAACATACAGCCAGAGCTACAATGGAATGGTTTAGATCAAAGCATGTTCATGTGTTAGAACGGCCCAGTCAAAGTCCAGACCTGAATCCAACTGAGAATCTGTGGTGAGACCTGAACATTGCGCTCTCCATCCAGTCTGACCTAGTTTATGCAAAGAAGAACGGGCAAAAATTTATCTCTCTAGACGTGTGATGACACCGTGTGTAGAGACACCACAAAGACCTGCAGCTGTAATCGCAGCGATCGTGCTTCTACAAGGTACTGACTCGGGGGGTGAATACTAATGATCTCCAATGCAAGTGAATTCTAAAACAACCTTTTGGACTTTCACAGTTTTCTGCATTAATTTGTTATAAAAATGTGATGTAAATCAGAGTATTGACTAAAGTAATGTGTCTAAAGTAATCATAATCATAACCGTACGATTCAACAACCATGAGATTCTCATAGTGCGAGTGGAGGAAGTGTGTGAAGCCCAGGGGTCATGACCCCAAAAAGATAACTGGAGTCTAGTGTGTCAGTGTCCCGTCTCTTAGGAGGTTGTTATGTGACAAAACGTGTAAAGTTCGAGGTATTGTATACACACACACACACACACACGGTGTATTCTGACATGGTTGAAGTGTTGAGTGTATATTCTTTACCCCCCCCCAGTGATGTCCTCTGCGGGTTCCTCTTGTGCTCTAACATGACGATGAAACCTCGTTACGGTGATTTGGATGGAGAAGTCACCAGTCTCACCATCTACCATCAGAACAAGTACCTGGATTGCCAGTAAGTGTGTGGAGGTGTGTGTGTGTAGAGGTGTGTGTGTGTGTAGAGGTGTGTGTGTGTGTGTAGAGGTGTGTGTGTGTGTGGAGGTGTGTGTGTGTGTGGAGGTGTGTATGTGTGGAGGTGTGTGTGTGTGGAGGTGTGTGTGTGGAGGTGTGTGTGTGGAGGTGTGTGTGGAGGTGTGTATGTGTATGTGGAGGTGTGTGTGTGTGTGTGTGTGTGTGTGGAGGTGTGTGTGTGTGTGTGTGTGTGGAGGTGTGTGTGTGTGTGTGTGTGTGGAGGTGCGTGTGTGTGTGTGTGTGGAGGTGTGTGTGTGGAGGTGTGTGTGTGGAGGTGTGTGTGTGTGGAGGTGTGTGTGTGTGGAGGTGTGTGTGTGCAGGTGTGTGTGTGTGTCTGTGTGGAGGTGCGTGCGTGCGTGTGTGTGTGGAGGTGCGTGTGTGTGTGGAGGTGCGTGTGTGTGTGGAGGTGCGTGTGTGTGTGTGCGTGTGGAGGTGCGTGTGTGTGTGGAGGTGCGTGTGTGTGTGTGTGTGTGGAGGTGCGTGTGTGTGTGGAGGTGCGTGCGTGCGTGTGTGTGTGGAGGTGCGTGTGTGTGTGGAGGTGCGTGTGTGTGTGGAGGTGCGTGCGTGCGTGTGTGTGTGGAGGTGCGTGTGTGTGTGGAGGTGCGTGTGTGTGTGGAGGTGCGTGTGCGTGTGTGCGTGTGGAGGTGCGTGTGTGTGTGGAGGTGCGTGTGTGTGTGTGTGTGTGTGGAGGTGTGTGTGTGTGTGTGTGTGTGTGTGTGGAGGTGTGTGTGTGTGTGTGTGTGTGTGGAGGTGCGTGTGTGTGTGTGTGTGTGGAGGTGCGTGTGTGTGTGTGTGTGGAGGTGCGTGTGCGTGTGCGTGTGTGTGTGTGTGTGTGTGTGTGTGTGTGTGGAGGTGCGTGTGTGTGTGTGGAGGTGTGTGTGCGTGTGTGTGTGTGTGGAGGTGCGTGTGTGTGTGTGTGTGTGTGTGTGGAGGTGCGTGTGTGTGTGTGGAGGTGTGTGTGCGTGTGTGTGTGTGTGGAGGTGCGTGTGTGTGTGTGTGTGTGTGTGGAGGTGCGTGTGTGTGTGTGTGTGTGTGTGTGGAGGTGCGTGTGTGCGTGTGTGTGTGTGTGGAGGTGTGTGTGTGTGTGTGTGTGGAGGTGCGTGTGTGTGTGTGTGTGTGTGTGGAGGTGTGTGTGTGTGTGTGTGAGCAGTAACAGGAGCAGTGTGTGTGTGTGTGTGTGGAGGTGTGTGTGTGTGTGAGCAGTAACCGTGACGAATCCGCTGATACGCTGTTCATTCATCATGGCGCGAGCGACGGTGTTTTCCGGGTGACGGCGCGCGGTGTATCAGGAGGAGTTTGCGTGCGCGGTGTATCAGGACGTTACGAGCTCAGTCGTCTTTAACTCTTCATCATCACACAGTGTCACACGGAAGTGGAGGGGAAACAGTGGGGGAACACAATCACTGGGAAAAATCCACCAACCCTGAAGAGATGCATCAAGGCATCCCATAATAATCACCCAGTTGTACAGCGTTTGTGGTGATGATGTTACAGATGTTTATATAATGATGTTGTGATGTATTTTAATTTCATTTCATTAAATTTTATTTTAGAGTTAAACCGTTGAGAAACACATTACTCTATCAGGTTAGTAAGTGATTGTGACCCAGAGGAGCTACAGGATCACTACAACAGTCCACGCGTGTAAACTCAGATTAAAATAAAAAGTTTAAATCACTGCACTGTCCGTCCGGCTCCTGTTGTTCTGGAGTTAATAAATAAGGACACGCAGCAGATGTTGTGACGTTATAAATAAATATACTTAGCTGAAAACATCAGGTGAAAAGATGCACTTTAAAAGTTAAGATAATTATTTTGTGAAAAAACTTAAAAAATGGTTTTGGCCAGACTAGATGTTAATTAATAATAATCTTTGTTAATCTTAGTTTTTTTTAAAAATTGTTAAAATGTTGCGTTTTCATTGACTAAAACCCAGACTAAAATACTTACAGGGTCCTCTGAATAAAACGACTAAAATGTCCAGACTTTCAGTTGACTAAAACTTGACTAAACAAAAATAGGATAAAATTGAATAAATATGATAAAAACTAACAGGGACATTAATCCCGGGATTAAGACTAAGATTGAAAATAGCTGAGAAAATTAACACACGTGGAAAAAGACATCTGAAGACACGTGTCCGGTCAGAACAGAACATCCTGTCTGATAACGCTCACTGCTCTGGTGTGTGTGTGTGTGTGTGTGTGTGTGTAGTGGAGGACATGCGGTGCTGGAGGATGGCTCGGACCTGGGTTATGTGGAGGACGGGACTCCCTGCGGTCCGAACATGATGTGTTTGGAGCGGCGCTGTGTGCCCGTGATGACCTTTAACCTGTCTGTGTGTCCCGGTTCCTCCACCTCACACATCTGCTCTGATCATGGGGTGAGTCTCTCTCTCACACACACACACACACATACACACACACACACACACACACACACACACACACACACACACACACACACACACCGAGTAATGACTATGTTCTATTGAACAACATTATGGAATAAAATCAGTCAAAAATAATCGTGTGTAAAAAAAAAGATGTGTGTAATTCTGTGTTTTGTCCGAGTTGGATTCCAAACTCTACGGCCAGGACAGTTTACAGATACGAGATTTTGTGTGTTTGTTACAGTACGACTCTGAAATACACGACTCTGACAGTTTACAGACATAAAACTCCTCTGTTACACTTCTGTTAATTACGCATGAATGCATTAACACCGCCGTCACAAATCCGTCATCAGGGCCACGTGCACACATTACTGTACGAGGGAGGAGGAGTCGATTCGTGCATGCGCCCCGCCCACCGTCACTTTCATCATCACAGCGTCCGAGTGTCCCGTCACTCACCTTCATCTCTCCTTTTCTGACCTGACGTGATGTCTGTGAGATTATAGATTTAATTCAATTGTGTTATAACTGTAGTGTATTAGAATGACTTCCCAGTGCCTGTAGAAGATGTGTGTGTGTGTGTGTGTGTGTGTGTGTGTGTAATACCGA
>CM059220.1:31231936-31356693 GCA_030347435.1 Clarias fuscus
ACGACCCCGATGAACAGGCCATGATGTGATATTTATTCATTTATTTGATTTGATTTGATTTGATTTGATTTGATATATCTGATGTCCCAGACTGATCCCTGGTTTGGTGAAGGTCACATCTTCTCCACTACACCAGTACTGCAGTCTGATGGTGTCTTCTCAGTAACTGCTTGAGCTACTGGTTTGTTTCTGCAGTATTTTGGAAACAAAACAAACTGTCTAAGTTAAAGTCTGTCACAGAGAGTAATTACACAGCTGCAGGAGACGGAGCCCACACACACCCCTCGAGCGGAGACCAGTTACACACCGTCTCACAGTGTCGCTGTTTTATAACACTAATTGTACAGTACAGAGCAAAAGTTTGGACACACCTTCTCATTCAAAGAGTTTGAATTTGTATTATGGCAAGAAAAAAGCAGCTGAAAAGTGAAGAAAAACTAGCGGCCATCATTACTTTAAGAAATGAAGGTCAGTCAGTCGGAAAAGTTGGGAAAACTTTGAAAGTGTCCCCGAGTGCTGTCACAAAAAGCATCGAGCGCTACAAACCGGCTGACATGCGGACCGGCCCGGGAAAGGAAGACCGAGAGTCGCCTCTGCCGCGGAGGATAAGTTCATCCAAGTCACCGGCCTCAGAAATCGCAGGTTAACAGCAGCTCAGATCAGAGAGCAGGTCAATGCCACACAGAGTTCTAGCAGCAGACACATCTCTAGAACAACTGTTAAGAGGAGACTGTGTGAATCAGGACTTCATGCTAGAATATCTGCCAGGAAACCACTGCTAAGGACAGGCAACAAGCAGAAGAGACGCGTTTGGGCTGAAGAACACAAGAAAGAAAACTCGCTGAATGAGAAGGGGTGTCCAAACTTTTGCTCTGTACTGTATATAAAATGAAATAAAAACACTGAGTAAATCCATTCTTTTTTTGGGGGGGGTTTGGGGGATTTTCTCCCTAATTTAGTCGTGTCCAATTCCTCCCTGCCACTAGGGGGCTCCACATTAAGGCCACTACTACCACTCAGCCAGGAGGGATGAAGACTATCATGTGTTTCCTCCGAACTACGTGACGCCAGCCGACCGCCTCTTTTCGAACTACTCGCTCATGCACCGTTGTGGGCGGAGTAACACACACGGAGGACAGACGCCCCTGATTGGCTGTAGAGCCGTGATTAATGTGGGAGGAGCACTAAGTACCTCTCATCCCTCCCCTCTGAATCGGAACTTGCGATCTCCTGATGATAGGGCGAGCACTTTACCACTGCGCCACTCGGAGGTCTGAGTAAATCCATTCTCAACCTTTTTGTTTGAGTCGGAGATTTAACTCCAAATCCACCGTCAGTCGACACTCACACACACTGACGCTGCTCTAAACTGTATGACACATAAATACAGCCATACGTCGGAGTGTAATCCGTTCCACATGCGAGTTCTTATTGTGAAACGCATTCTCCCAAAAATAACGTAAATGCAGATAATCCGTTCCAGGCGCCCAAAAATATGACCAATATTACCAATTTCCAACACTATAATCATATTACTGCATATAAAAACAATAAAAACATTTATTAAAAAAAATGTAAATGAAGTAAAATATGAAATGAATAGATATTAACCTTATTTAATTTATGATTCCTCTCGGCGCCGGCTGCTTTAAAAACCAAACTGAAAGCGGCTCGCTTTTCTTCTCGCTGCCGCCCTTGATGAGGTTCTCAGGACCCGCGGTGCTGCGTCTTCTTACACTAAACTACGTAAAGTCTCTGCGCTTGGCTTTCCACTGAAGCAAACACGTGTCGAACGTCTCCCGGGCGCGAGTCCCGACTTCGCCAGGTTCATTGGCTTGTGTGCTGAAAGCGCTCCTCACGCCGAGGTGTCCGTGTGCAGACGTGCCACTGGGTCGTCTTATTAAACAGTTTTATAACCATCAGCCACACAATTATTGTTAAACACTAGAATTGATCTTTTTTTATTATTTTGATTTTGATTATTGCTGTAATAGAACGTGTGGACCGTCACGATGCAGTGAGGACGCCGTCCTCGTCCACACCCCTCTCAGACAATCAGGAGGAGCTTGCTTATTTATTTATTTATTTATTTATTTATTATTTATTGTTTGTATCGCTCATTAATTATTCAGGAATTTTCCCAGCGTTTAAAAAGAAAACGCATCACTTTATAACGAGGTCTCAGTAACGTCCCTCTGCTCATGAAGATCTTTAAGTCCTACTTTCTCTGTTTGTACAAAACGTAAGGAGAAATCAAAAATCATTTCTCTACTGCTAAGAACTTTTACCACATTTTTAATTTAATTACATTATTTTATTCGATTTTTTGCACCGTGAGATTTGAGAGAAACTATTTTTTGTTTCCTCCCGTCACTGAGGAGATCTGCAGTAGGATGATTAATCACAGTGATGTTTACAACCAGCGTGTGGAATAACATCAGTGTGTTCGAGTTAAACACGGCTGTGTGTGTGTGTGTGTGTGTGTTTTTACTGAAGTTTGTGTGTAGAATAAAGACTAACGAGCAGCGCTGATGTTTCTCTCTCTCTCTCTCTCTCTCCTCCTTTTCTCCCTCAGATCTGGAGGAGGATGAGGCGTCCCTGTCCGTCCGCTGTCCTGTCCTTCTTTACTTCACTGTGTCCTTTACATTCTGAGGAGAAAAGAGAAGCGAGAAACATGTCTTCCACTCGATCAGAAACTCCGACCTGCCCGAGCCTCCGCTTCCTCTACATCTTTCTGCTCTTCTCTGTTCTCGACCTCACGTCTGAAACATTCCACTCTGTGCGCTGAAGCGGCGCCGGTCCGTTCCTCGCGTGGCGTGTCAGTGAGTCAGTACCGGCCCGAGCCACGGCGCTGAAACGTCACGCGGTCCGGAATCTGCAGAAACCTTTTAATCTCATTTTCCTCATCAGTGTTTCGTCTCCGGCGTGTGTGCGTGCGTGTGTGTGTGTGTGCGCGTGTGCGCGTGTGTGTGTGTGCGTGCGTGTGTGAGCTTTCTTCATGTGTGTGTTATTCAAACAAGCGATAGTGACCATGACGTCATGTTTAAGCGTAAGTTCAGCTCTCGGTGTGATAGACGCAGACGACTCACGAGCTCAGACTCCAGACCGTCTGATGCACAAACCTGAGCTCTCACATTTTTATTGATTTTTTTTTTTCTTTTTAAAGAAGCTTTCACCAATGAGACGTTCACTCCAATCCATCTCCATCTGACGTCATTAAAGTAACATTCGGACCGGACAACAGAACCGCAAAGGGGTCTTTAGTACAAAGTTTTAGCACTTTAAATAATATATACATAAATTTATTGACTTTTTTACAGAAATCTTTCTCTGTGGTGTCTGGAACTTTCCGTCTCTCTGCAGAACATCGGTCGAGGTCTGTGGTTACACACGAGCTCCTGCACAATCCTGATTTAAATTCAGGAAATACAGATCGTTCTGTTTTAGTAAAAAACTCGACTGAGAAGCTGTTTCGTGCTGACGCGCACCTTAGCGTAACCATTACTAGCCTAGCATGCTTGCTAATTGCAGACGTGTGTAATGTGAGATGACGAGGCGAGTCCTCACTGTAGCTTTGGAGGTGGAAAACCATCATACAGTGACATCATGTCACATGACCTCACGTACCGCCGGACGTCCCAAATGTACAAACGCTGATTAGCGTGAAGCTCCTGAGATTCACCGCCAAACTGAAAAACTGAAAAAAAGGTTCTTTTCCCAATTTCATGGTTTAGAAAAGGAAAGCTCGTGTGATGTCATGGTTTTATTATTTATTTTTTTGACAAGCGACACACTCGTCCTGACCGTAAAATGTGCGCGGTGAAGAGAACGGCGAGTGTGAACGATGTAGTTCTGCTTAAAACTTTTTAAAAACCTTAAACATTCCAGAGTTAAAGAGAGAAACAGCAGCTGTATATTAAAGTATCTTCAGTTTATTTTCGAAAGATTTTTTAACTCCACCTCTGTCTTAATGGAAAGCATTAAGATTAATTAGTTAATTGATTAATTAGTACAAATGGCCATGAGCTGGATTAAAGGTCATCTATTATGCAGAATTATTATTTTTCACAAACAAAATATGGGGGGAAAAATCCCTTTTTCTTTCTGCTCCATAAAAGTGCTTAAACACACCGTTCGACTTTCCCACCTGCTATGACCTCATTAAAGAAAAGACAATTTAGCATAACAATTTAGCTCATTTAAAGCTACAGACACTGAAGGAGTGTGAGGGCGTGACGGAGGCCTGTGTGGGCGAGTCGAACACGAGACCTTTAAAGAATAAAGACTTAAAACTTCTGTAGACGCCGCGGTGTCTCCGATTGGTCTGGACATCAGTCTGAGAGTCGTGGATTTTAACACACACACACACGCATGCATGCTTAATAATCAGCGTTTAACCTGAGCGCTGATGCGCTAACGCTAACGCTCCATGTTTAATCAGATATTAAAGTTACGATGTGTCTTTTCCTCGATGTCCTTCGTCTCGCCGCGTTATAACACGAGAGTGAGCAGAAACGTCTGAATGTAACTTACAGCACGTAGAAGCATCGATTCATTCTTCATGTATCTGTGTGTGTTTGTGTGTGTGTGTGTGTGTGTGATAAGCACATGACTAGCTTTTAGCTAGATACATATACTGTATAATCTGAACATTCAGTCAACATGCAATATAAGCTTTCACAATATGTATCTGTGTGTGTGTGTGTGTGTGTGTGTGTGTGTGTGAGAGAGAGAGAGAGAGAGAGAGAATCTTACCCGTGTAAATAGTGTATATACAACTAAAAAAAGCACAAACCAACCACGTCATGAGACAAAACAGCAAATGTGAGGACGCAGGGGAGCGAATAACGACTGCCAGATTTAGAACCGAGCACCTGTCTCTCTCTCTGTCTCTCTCTCTGTCTCTCTCTGTTTCTGTCTCTCTCTCTGTCTCTCTCTCTGTCTCTCTCTGTTTCTGTCTCTCTCTCTGTCTCTCTCTCTGTCTCTCTCTGTTCTGTCTCTCTCTCTGTCTCTCTCTCTGTCTCTCTCTCTCTCTGTCTCTCTCTCTGTCTCTCTCTGTTTCTGTCTCTCTCTCTCTCTCTCTCTCTGTCTCTCTCTGTTTCTGTCTCTCTCTCTGTCTCTCTCTCTGTCTCTCTCTGTTTCTGTCTCTCTCTCTGTCTCTCTCTCTGTCTCTCTCTCTCTCTGTCTCTCTCTCTCTGTCTCTCTCTCTGTTTCTGTCTCTCTGTTTCTGTCTCTCTGTCACTCAGGGTGTGAGTGATAATGACTCATAATTGATTCTATTACAGTTTCATTCTCACACACACACACACACACACACACACACACACACACACACACACACACACACACACACACAGCTTTTTACAGACTCAAGAAAGACACGAAAGGAAAAGGAAGGAAAAAACACAAAATAAGCAGAATTTATAAATCCTGTTACAAAGTTTGATTCTCACGCCACTAAACTGGTCGTTTGTATCTCTGTCTAATAATAATAATAATAGAGAATAATAATAATAATATTATTATTATAAATTATTATTATTTATTATTATTATTATTATTATTATTATTATTCTCTAACACTCTTACACTCATCATATTAAAAGTGGTTTGTTAAAAGCACTAGTGTTGGCCAATAAATTTAATTTCGCTCCCCCTAGTGGCGAACCGGTAATGAGATCAGATTTAAGTTCGGCCGTCATTTTTTTCTACGACTAAATTAGGGGAGAAAACTTAAAAGATAAAAATAATTGAGACCATTACTTAATCAGTTAGCTTTTCCAATCATCTGCTAAAATTCTTAAACTTTATTCTTGAACTATTTTGTCCTCTGTGACCTTCTGATGAAACGTGTTTACTGCAGACTCAATCTGTCCTGCACTTATTACTGTCCTCCTATTAATACAGTTTATTTACTAACACACACACACACACAAACACACACACTAAAACCCTAATCACCAGATGGCGACTTTGTTGCCCCGTTTGTTCATTTCTTTATAAACACATCATGAAATCTGAGCCATAAAGAGCCAAAAATATTAATACGGAAATAAATAAATAAGAACTGTTCAGGAATGAAATCTGTTGTAATTTCTCGAGCACCTTCAAATCCGGCTGTAGTGATTAATTCATTAGTTTTTCAGCTCAGTTGGTTGAACAGTTTTGGAAATCTGGTGTTCTGTCACTTTTTACTCTAAACTTGGGGTTAAAATCTGAAACAATGGCTCAGAGAGAGAGAGAATAAATCTTTAACCTCTCTAATGAGACTTTATTTTGCTTTATACGCGCACACACGTGTGTTATAATAAACAGTACACACGCGCTGTACACACACATACAAACACAAAATAAAAGATATTTACACACACACACACACACACGTGGTCACAGTGTTATAGTAAACAGTACACATGTGCACGGATGATGATTATACCAGTGAGAGACGAGCACTAAGACCCAGCAGGGGAGACGATTACCCACAATTCCGCAGTGTAAGAGCGAGAAAAACCATAGGCTCAGTTGTGATCACATGTCGCTCTGCGTCAAAACAAGAAGCGCTTGCGTGATACATGATACTTGGTACGCGTAAACCAAGACTTGTTCTTTTTTTCAAGTCAAATTTTATTAAATATCTTTGCTTGTCCTGCGGAACGCTCGCAAGCCGTGTTACTCGCAATTTGCGTTACATGCAATCCGAGGTTCTACTGTAACTTTAGGCGTTTCACTTTAGGCGTAACATTGTTTTTCTGCAGCGCTGCTTTTGAAGTTGTCTGGGCCACGCCCACAGTGATGACATCACACATACGTGGCTTTAAACATTCAACAAATGTTGCTACAAATGCGAGTGGCTCTTTACTGATGTTTTAAAAGAGCTGGAGTTGCGCACTGATTCACAGCCACACACACACACACACACACACACATGCACACACTGTTTTAGCGTCCAGTCTTGCACCTATTCCTGTTCATCTGTCAAGATTAACGTCAATCAGGGATTAATTATTATTAGAATGAAACTCTGTGGCACTGGAGGGGCGGAGTGTAAACCCTGGTCATGTGATCATTACAGGGGTGGAGTGTAAACCTTGGTCATGTGATCATTACAGATGAGTGAAAGTGAGATGTGAGTTTCGACTCGCTGATCGCACTGTGAGGTCGGCTTTAGTGGAAACACTGCCAGCGCATCATCAGTAGCATTCAGTACACACACACACACACACACACACATTCACACCTCTTTCGCACCTGCTCTCTATATGTATAGATGGAGTTTTGTGTATTTACAGAACTGAATAATAAACATTATTAATTCTTTACATCTTTATCATTCATTTAGAACATCACACACTTATTACACGCCGTTGTCTTCTTACTCAAATTATTATTATTATTAAAAAAAGAGTTGACACACTCATGTCGTGTTCCTGACAGAAAAGTGTGTGATCTCAACATTAACACCGTCACTGTACAAACACAACTCACACACATTAATGAAAATGAAGGATTTTTACCAACCTGAATATTAGAAAAACTGCCAACATCAAACATCTGTCCTGTAAAAAAGAAAATCTAATAATAATAAAGGACTACATTTAAAAACCGTCATCATTTACTGTGTAAAAGATTTTATAATGGCCATAACTAAACAAATTTTTTTTACAAATTTACTTGCAGTGCATTATTATTGATAAAAAATAAATAAGAAGAAAACGCATAAAAATTTTATTTATTTGAGTAAAAAAGTTAAATTTTTTAATTTGAGTAAAAAAGTTACAAAGTTACTGTACAGTATAAATAACTTTTAAACGTACAAAAAGTAATTATTTACAGTACAATGCCATTGATAAACAAAAATGAAGAGAACCAATTTTACTGTGTTCAATTCATATAAAAAAAACCCTAAACTAAAGCACACATTTTAAATACAAAGTTATCAAATTGAAATAATGAAAAAACTAATTTACAGTCAGATTTTTACGAATGAATTGAGTTTGTTTTCCAATAAACTACTATTAATAAAAATATAACAAGAACTAATTTACTGTACAGAAGATGACTAATTAAAAAATAAAGGACTACTTTTTTATTTTTTAAGGAGGAAAGCGTTTGTGTAAATGCTCCCCCTGCTGTGAGAGGGTGGAACTGCAGATATCTGTCCTGTTTCTTCTTTTCCGTATGATTTGGTGTAACACTGCCACCGGCCCCGGTCGGCCGAATCCCGGTTACTGTTCGCATCGCGGTTCAGAGACTTTCTGCACTCACTCTGTTAGCACACACACACACACACACACACTGCAGCGTGACGGATACACCGTGGGTTTTATGCATGTTCGTGTGTGTGTGAGACGAGTTTAGTCTCAGGTTTGGGCCACAGTCCTAATAATCTTCACTTCTCCCAGACCTTATCGTGAAAATTTTAACACTTTTTCTAGCGCTCGGCAGTGTGTCTCACACTGCACTCTGACCGAACGCCGATCGCTACAGAGCACGACTCACTTTACATTATTATGTCTGTTACTGTATATGATTTACAGTGTGTATACACATATGCACGCACTTACAGGTGTCTGTATATAAACACCAACACTCCTGTATATTATTAGCTATAATCTAATGTTAGTGTACGAAACTCACATCTATAACCTCACTAATGCTAATGCTAACACACGCTAAGCTGATAATACGCTGCATTATAGGAAATGTATTCCGTACCATTGCGACATTTGATTGTAAATTAATGTATAATGAGACAGAGCCTTTATGATGTGTGGGGGTGACGCGGGACTGTGTGGAGGGACATAAGCACACACACACACACACACACACACACACACACACCTGACTGGGACCTGATCACAAGGCTGATGATAAATCATGTCCGTTTTTTCAGATTAAATTCATGTTGCTTTAAATCGAGCTGCAGTGTAATGTGTGAGATTTAGATTTCTTTTCTGTATTAATCAAAAGGCTGAAATAAAAACATTACAATATGAAAACAGTGTTTCTGGGTTTTTTTTAATTTGTGTCTTTGTTGTTTTTGTATTTTAATTTAAAACATTTTTACTGCAACATCTGGAAAATCTAGCTGAATTTCTCCCTATAATTAATGATAACACTCGAGACATTTTTCTTCCTGTTGGTGCTCAGGATTCGGTGTGTTTTGTTGCTGAATTGCTTTTCTGCTCCACACAAATGTAAAGAGTGTTCAAACCAGATGTTTGTTTTCCTGCACACAGTTTTCTGTTTTTTGCTCCATTCTGTATAAACCCTACAAACTCCTGTGTGTGAGAATTCCAGTAGAGTGTGAAATCCTCTGACTGGCCCCAAGCTGCAGCACTGAGGTTTAATCCCCCGAGTCCGATGTGAACCCTAACTCGAGCTCTCCTCTCGAGTGGTGTTTAATGTGTCTCTAAGTGACCTTACACTCAGGAACAGTGCTGCAGGAGACATCAAAAACACTTTCTAGTTAGGGCACATTAGCCAGATTAAACATTCTGAGTGAGCGCCCTCCCCTGGCTGAGAAGCGACCCTACACATGACCTCAGGACGCTTTACTGTCGGCATGACACAGGACTCACCTTCTCTTCTCCGGAGAAGCTTTTCTAGATGCCCCAAACAATCGGAAAGGGGATTCATCAGAGAACATAGACAGATGGATACTTTATTGACCCAAAAGCAAATTTCAGAGAAAAGAACGTAGTTAAATTCTAATTCTAATTTTATTTGTCACATACACAGTCATACACAGTACAATATGCAGTGAAATGCTTATATGACCGCCCATGATCTTAAAAATTTAAAACAATTTACAAGAAATAAGGAATTAAATAGTGGAATAAAAAACAAGTGTAAGTTTACCTATAGAAATACAATACAAAAATCTTTAAATATATATAAGAAAAATAAAATATATAATATAAAAACTTATCTGTACAAATGTAGCATAATTTTAAATGGAAATAAAAATAGGAATAAATGGAAATGTGGAAATGTCCAAGAAGTGTGCAAATGTGCAATGTCCATAGTGTCCGGGGTATGTCCAACTGTGCATGAGTGAACAGATGAGTAATGTCCATGAGTGTCCATTACTGTGAGGTGTGCAGTAAAGAGGTGTTTTAGTCCAGTGTAGTCATCTGGTTGAGAGACCGTATCACCTGCGGGAAGAAGCTCCTCCTCAGTCTCTCTGTGTTGGCCGTTAGGGAACGGAAGCGCTTTCCAGACCGCAACAGAGAGAACAGTCCATCACTCATAAAGCAGGTCACACTTTAGATTTAATATTATCCTTCGGATTAAGTATTGGAAATATAACCACAATTCCACAGTCTGAAGTTATCTCAGATCACTACCTTGTCTCGATTAAAGCGTGTTATAGTAATAATGTATGCACAGCACCGCGCTTCCACCTTAAACGTACATTTACATCAAATACCGCACAGAGCTTTATCAATAATCTTCCAGAATGATCAACTTTGATTGGATCGCCATCTGACTTCACAGAACTCGAACAGGCGAATGAATATCTAGAGTCAGCACTTCGTTATAGCTTAGCTAATGTAGCTCCAGTTAAAAGGAAAATGATTAGAGATAAGAAACTCGCTCCTTGGTATAATGACCACACACGTGCTTTAAAACAAACCGCTCGAAAATCCGAACGTAAATGGCACCAAACTAAATTGTTAGTATTTAAAATAGCTTGGAAGGAGAGCATCCTGAACTATAAAAAAGCTCTCAGTAATGCTAGAGCAACGTATCTCTCCACTCTTATAGAAAATAACAAAAACAACCCGAGATTTTTATTTAATACCGTAGCTAAATTAACTAAAAACAAGACCACTGCAGAAATCTCCACAACAACATCATGCAGTAGTGAGGATTTCATGAACTTTTTCAATAACAAAATCATAAATATTAGGCAAAAAATTCAGGCTTTGAAACCAGACAATTTAAATAATTCAGATGATCTAACCACATCACATCAGAACTTAGAACACTTTACTCCCCTTGAGAATGAATTAATTTCACTCATCTCGGGAAGGTCACATGACCCGGAGCAAGATGGACGCTTGAGACTTCGGTCCTCTCCAAACTACAGTTTATTGCCTTGTTTTCTTCAAGTAAACTTCATGTTTTCAGTCAAATCTCGCCTCAAATATGCCAAAGCCACAACGTGACAAAGAATTTTCTATTTTTTCTTCGTCTGGCTCATCTACTGTGGGGAAAAAAAAAGCGATGCTTCAATCGACCGCGTGCCCCAACGAGGATCAGCATGGCGGATCCAGTAAAGTTACCTCAGACTTATCTGGTAAGGCCACCACAGACCAAATTTTAGCAGAAATAAAATCTGTGGCCTCACGCGTTAATAATATGGACGAATCGGTCGGAGCTCGACTTGACACGATTGATAGTGCTCTGGGAGACATAAAAACATCTGTGGCGTCGGTTGAGCTCTCTCTCTCTCTCGAATTTATCTAATCGTACGACCGACTTAGAGAAACGCGTGGATGAGGCCGAAACTCCACTGAGGATAGTTACAGCAACCACGACGCTCAGCTATCCGAAATGCAAAAGACGGTGAATATGCTACGGTTAAAAGTCGATGACCTGGAGAACCGCGGACGTCTGAAAAATTTGAAGATCGTTAATCTCCCGGAGAAAGCAGAGGGCTCTACCCCGCTTGCGGTCTTTCTCCAAAATCTCATCCCGACTTTAGTCGGCCTACCTGCTGACTTTCCACCGCTGGAACGCGCTCATCGAATTTTGGCTCAAAGCCCGCTGGCGAACAAACCTTCGAGAAGTGTTCTGGTTCGGTTTCTCCGGTACTCCCAGAAGGAAGAGGTGCTTAAGGCAGCTTTAAAGAAGCGCGATATCCCCTATAATGGCTCTAGCTTACGGTTTTATTCTGACCTATCTGCGGAGGTTTTGCGCAAACGCCGCGAGTTTGATGCCGTGGGAAAATTGATGGCCCGTTGCAATATATATCGAGGCTTTGCTTATCCAGCACAGCTCCACTGCCTTTACAATGGGCAGATTCACCTTTTTGACAGTCCAGAGACAGCTGCCGCTTTCATGGAAAATCTAGACTGAGGTCTTTTTTCACCTGTTTTCGTTTGCAATGGAGGAACGTAGACTTGACATTCTACGTTCCCCGCTTTCACTTTTTACAGTTTTGAATGACTGTGTAACTCACTGGAACTGAACCCATTTTCTTATTTCTTATTGTTTATTATTATTATTATCATCCCTTGTCTTTTATTATTATTAAAAATTATTATTATTATTATTATTAATAATAACTTTATTCTGTTACTGATTTTAAAACGGTACACATACATGGTTTCAGTTGCTTTAAATATGCCTTTTTTATTAATTATTATATTTATATATATATATATATATATATATATATTTTTTTTTTTTTTTTTTTTTTTAAGGGGACCCCGATTTGAGTTCTTTTTTTACTTAACCCAAGGTTTGGACGTTGTCTCTGACGACTAAGCTGTTATTGTGGTCTTTCAGTTGAGTTAGGATTACGGTATGTGTAATATTAGGGATGGTTGTGTTCTGTCGTTTGGGGACAGAATAGGGATGGGTAAGCGCTGTAATTTTGTTTATTGTGTCTCATGTTTTTGTTTTACAAGGTCAACACTCTGCCATCTTAATTTTCAATTGGTTGCTTTTATGTCTGGTTCACTTAAACTTGTTACCTGGAATGTCCAAGGGATTGGCCATGTAATAAAAAGGAAGAAAATTTTAACTCATTTGAAAAAACAAAAACCTGACATAGTACTGCTCCAAGAAACAAAACTGTCTGATATTGACCACTTAAAGCTCAGGAGAGACTGGGTAGGTCAGGTTCACTTCTCTTCTTACTCACAGAATAAGAGAGGAGTGGCCATTCTTATAAATAAGAATCTACCTTTTAGTTTAGAGCACAAGGAATCAGATCCTGAAGGAAGATTTATTATGATTACAGGTTCAATTTATAAACATCATATAAAATTCTGAATGTTTATGCACCAAATTCCGATTCGCCTAATTTCATATCACAAAATTATTGTTCAACTATTATTGTAAATGTTTAGGTTTTCTAGCTGGAGACTTCAATTGTGTAATGAATGCCTCTCTAGATAAGTCCTCGTCTGCAGATGTATCGAATCCCAAATCATCTAAGGTTCTTAACGAATTATGCACAGATACAGGTTTGATAGATACATGGCGCCAATTAAATCCTAAAGTGAGGGATTATACATTTTACTCACACCCCCATAATTCTTATTCTCGACTTGATTACTTTTTTAACCCTAAGCAATTCTTGAGCGCGATTCAGTCCTGTCGTATTGACAATATTACTCTATCAGATCATGCAGCTGTACATTTGCAGAAAGATTCTGCTTTCACTATTCCTAGAACCCCATACTGGAGGTTTAATACATCTCTTTTAAATAGTGACCCTTTTTGTTCTTTTGGTTCAGACTGTTTATCTCAATTCTGGTTTGATAATAGAGACTCCCCAGATTAGGGATGCGGCTAAGGCCACTCTACGCAATCTTCTTATCTCTTACACTTCTCACCTTAAAAGAGTCAGAGACAGGAATAGAAAAAAGATGATGTTTCCAGGATGGAGCAAATTCATAAGGAATCCCCTACAGTTTAAAATTTTAAAGCGCTGGTGAATGCAAGAACCAATCTGAGTATGGACCATACCAACCACATTCAGAAGCTTTTGCTCTTTACTAAACAAAAATATTACGAATTTGGCAACAAATCCAGTCGATTGCTTGCTCACCAACTAAAGAGCCAAAATAATGATCGTTCAATTGTTATGATACGGGATGAGAGTGAGAACATTTTAAGAGACCCTTTAACTATAAATGGAACTTTTAAGGATTTTTAGACATCTCTTTACAGCTCGGAATCAGACGCGACGGACCTGGACATTGCCAGTTATCTAAGTAAAGTTCCAATATTGTCAATCTCAGTGGAAGATCGTTCTAGCTTAAATGCTCCCTTTACAGTGGAAAAAATTTGGGCGGCCATTCAGTCTATGCCGAATGGGAAATGTCCTGGCCCAGATGGCTTCCCACTGGAATTTTTTTTTTAATTCTGGCCTAAAATCCACCCAATTCTCATACCTGCTGTTAATAATATTTGGGAAGGCGAAATTCCGCTTTCTTGGAAACAAGCTTCTATTAGCTTGCTTTTAAAAAAAGATAAGAATCCTCTCGACTGCTCGTCCTATAGACCAATTAGTCTTCTTGATGTGGACTATAAGATAGTTACAAAAGCATTGGCTCGCAGACTCGAAACAATCCTTCCTGAAGTCATAAATCCTGACCAAGCAGGCTTTGTGAGATCTAGACATGGTATGGCCAATGTTCGCCGTGCTCTTAACGTTATTCATTATTTCAATACTCATAATAAGCCAGCAATGATCCTGTCTCTGGATGCCGAAAAAGCTTTTGACCGTGTGGAGAGGCCTTTTTTGTTTTCAGTTTTGGAAAAATTTCGGCTAGGCTCCAACTTTATTAATGCCATTAAATATCTGTATGCAGATTCTGTTGCTACTGTCAACACGAATGGTCTGATGTCTGAGGGGTTTCCAGTATGTAGAGGCTGCAGGCAGGGGTGTCCTCTATCACCGTTACTGTTTACATTATTTATTGAACCTTTAGCAGAATCGATCAGGATTAACCCAGATGTTACGGGTATTATAATTAATGGGAAAAAGCATGTAATTTCCTTGTTTGCAGATGATGTTCTTTTATACCTGGAGAACCCACAAACTTCTATTCCCGCAGTTTTTAACTCCTTAGCCTCGTTTAGTATTGTGTCGGGTTACAAAATTAACTTAGGAAAATCCGTTTCGATGCCCTTTAATTGCCTCCGCAACCCACCTAGACAATGTCCTTTTCAGGTTTCAGACAGGGGTCTTAAATACCTGGGCATTTTTCTTACTCCCAACTTGAAGAATTTATTTGAGACAAATTATTCCCCTTTGATTCGAAAAATTAGAAAAGATTTGGAAAAATGGACCTCTTTGCCGACTTCCCTCTTGGGGAGAGTCAATGTTATAAAAATTAATGTACTGCCCCGTCTAAATGATCTGTTCCAAAACCTTCCGTGCTATTTAAATTCATCCTTCTTCAAATCACTGAATGCTCCCATATCTCGTTACATCTGGAATAATAAACAGCAGAGAGTTGGTCTTTCTAAACTCTGTAAACCAAGAGATTTGGGGGGTGTCTCGCTGCCCAACTTTCAGCTTTACTATTGGGCTGCTCAACTCAAAACTATAACAAGCTGGGTTATGAATAGGCAGGATGCTTTATGGATTGACTTCGAATCCTTATTTTGTTATCCCAGAAGATTAGAATCCCTTTGGTTTATTAATAATATCGATCAGATAAAACGTCCCACTGATAATATAATTATTTATAATACATTACTGGTTTGGAAAGACGTGAAAAAACATTTGAGCATTCCTCACACTATCTCTGTTTGTTCTCCTTTGGCTTTTAATCCTCATTTTCCAATCCAGATTAGGAGTATTGGGCTGTTGGAGTGGGGTTCTAAGGGCGTGTCTGACTTTTCAGACCTTTTGGCTGGTGATACCCTGTAGTCATTTGAAAGAATTAGAGCATCATTTAATCCAACAGATTGGACCTTCAATATCTTGACATGAACAAAATTTCAAATTTTTTCATAGAATTTACTTTACACCTGTCCGTCTTCATAAAATGTTTCCAGGTTCTTCCAGTCTCTGCTTTAAATGTAAAGCACATAGGGGTACATATTTTCATGTATTCAGGTCCTGTGATAATATCCAACCATTCTGGAAGGGGGTTCACTCTGTTACTCAGGAGATAATGGGAAAACATTTTACTTTATCCTGCAATGTATCTGTTGAATCATATTCCTGAAGATGTTTTTGACTCGGACTCCAAGCCTTTGCTTACAACTCTTTCATTTTTGGCAAAGAAATGCATTCTGTTGAAGTGGTCCACACCCCAGGTTCCAACTGTTACTATGTGGTTATCCCAGCTGTCATCTTTTCTTCCCCTGGAGAAATTAACTTATGATCTCAATCATAGGTCGGACAAATTCTGGAAACTCTGGGAACCTCTCCATTGTTTTTTGCAAAAACTCTGAATGTCTATTTTAACAGAATTTATTTATTTGTTTTACTTTCCTGTCATGTTTTGCTTAACTTCAGTAGGCAGAGATTTACATGTGTGAGTATGTGTGTATATATATATTTTTTTCTTTTTTTCTTTTCTTGTACACTGCATATAGTTATATATTTTCGGCGCCATGGGTGGGTTGGTTTGTTTGTTTTTGTTTGTCTGTTTGATTGTGTTTATACTATTTGAAAATCCTTAATAAAAAAAAAAATTCACTCATCTCTTCTGCAAATTCATCAACCTGTATATTAGATCCCATACCGACACATTTTCTCAAACAGATAACAGAAATAACAGAACCCTGTTGAAAATAATTAATTCTTCACTCAGCATTGAGATCGGTCCAAGATTGGATCAAGTGGACAATTCAGATCTCCACCGAGCATCAGCAAATGAGTATTCAAGAAAGGGATATTACTCAGCAATCTATTAGCGAATTCAGCATCATCAAAGTTCGGGGCATATACATTTACCAACAAAACCTTTTTTTGCACTAGTGTACCAGCAACAATGATGTATCTACCATTCCTGTCAGCGATAACATTAGTCGATAAGAATGGAACTTTCTTATTAATGAGAATGGCAACTCCTCTAGCTTTCAAATTAAAGTTTGAGTGAAAGATCTGACCTACCCAAGGGCAATGTAACCTATTATGATCTTTAATGCGAAGGTGAGTCTCCTGTAAAAATGCAATATCAGAATTTAGACGTTTCAAGTGTGTAAAAACCTTAGATCTCTTAACAGGGTTATCCATACCTCTGATATTCCAACTAATGAATCTAAGAGGTATGCCTGGCCCAGCAATGCTGGGATCTATGTTGCTATTAACCATTCAAAAACAAAAATAAACACCACAATAACCAAAATGCCAGTGGTCGTAAAGAGCCGAAATTGGACACCCTCCCCCATCCCCCCCCAAATACCCCTAAACACAAATACACCCAAAGTCTCTACATGACTACAGAACAAAGGAGACAGCAGTGTTTCCCGAAAGAGCAAAAATAATCCACCAAAGTGAATGGACTAACTGGGGTCCAAACAAAAACAAAAGCAAGAGAGAAAAAAAACTCCCACCGATTTCCACACTGTATAACTGTGTGCGTGTAACAATAATCACGTAATATATATACATACACACACACATACACACACCAAACTCACAGTACAAATAATTATTTCCTCAGAAGGTGAGCATACCGAAAACCTTAATACCACAAAGCAAATTACCACACGTAAACACTTAGCAGCATTACAGCACCAAACTGACGGGCTATTGAGGCTCACCCAGAAATCAAAGTTTTAACATAATCACTGGCTTCCTCCGCTTCTTCTCAACACCCAACAACAACAAATACTAAACAAACCCAAAGTGTATTTAGTGAAAAATATAAACCAAAGTGCACAGATGAAGCCAATATATACAAAATATATACAAAATATACACAAAAAGAAAGAATGTGAAAATGTGTGTGTATGTATGAAAGTCCAGCGTCCGTGTCATTGATGTGTGTGTGACATGGTGGCGGGGAGAGATGGCTCGGCCTCACCGGTATAAGATGGCTGATCCGGGAGCACGAGAAAACGGAATGAGAGGGTATTGTAAGTGTCCTGTCAGATTAATCCACTCCGGGAAAATAATCTAAATGGCAGCGACAAACAACCTCACTCTCTTAACGACTGCGCAGTTACTCCTCATCTCTCCACCCCGACATGTTCGCCGGTTCCGCTTTTATGCCGTTCGACTTCCGGGTTCCCTCGCGCAGCGATCGCGCATGCTCGCGAGAACTTAAACCCGATCAGTGTCTGTTGGGACACTATAACCATATCGGGGTTGTTGATAAGGCCCGGTGGTTTTATATTTATTTACCATCTACATGTGGCCTATATCAACCACCCCATTATGTGGCTGCGCTACATAGACCCCCCCCCCCCCCCCCCAGCCTCCGGCGTGTGAGGAGGACGACCGCTCTAGCGCATTACATCTACCACACTCCTGGCTTTTGTGGGTTGCCCCAAGACACAGTGTACTCGTTTGACTCTTTTCAAGTCAAGTCAAGTCAAGTCAAGTCAAGGAGGCTTTTATTGTCATTCCAACCATATACAGTTAGTACACAGTGAAACGAAACAACGTTCCTCCAGGACCAGGGTGCTACATACACGCAACAACATAAATTTACAACATACATTTTTACATTTTTAAGTTACTCTAAAAGAAGAACTATCAAATATCTATACAAAAATACACAATAGACAAAGTGCACAAGCAAATGTGCAAACAAAGAGGTACATGACAGACACAACAATGTAACACATACTGTAACAGTCCTTTTTTGATGAAGTATGAATTGAGGTAGTGGGAAGAGCAGCCGTAAACAGTTTACATTTTGACAAGAATATTGTGTGTGCAAATAGCAATCAAATAAATATTGTGCAAAAAATTGCGAGGAGCAGCACAGGTAGGTAGGCATGAGCAGATTGAGATGGATGTACATCAGTGTGTTTGTGCATGTGTGTTTATCAGTTCAGTCCAGATGTTATTTAGTTCGTCTGAGTGATTTGTGTGTGTGTGTGTGTGTGTGTGTGTGTGTGTGTGTGCGTGTGTGTGTGTGTGTGTTTATCAGTCCAGTCCCTTTGTGTTAAGGAGACGGATGGCTTGCAGATAAAAACTGTTTCTCAGTCTGGATGTGAGGCCCGAATGCTTCGGTAC
The DNA here is from genome assembly GCA_030347435.1 of Clarias fuscus. Taxonomy (NCBI): domain Eukaryota; kingdom Metazoa; phylum Chordata; class Actinopteri; order Siluriformes; family Clariidae; genus Clarias; species Clarias fuscus. The sequence goes on from CM059220.1 coordinate 31,250,829, forward strand.
CTTTTTCCAGATGGCAGGAGAGTGAAGAGTGTGTGTGAGGGATGTGTCCAGTCAGCCACAATGCTGGTGGCTTTGCGGATGCAACGTGTGGTGTAAATGTCTTCGATAGAGGGGAGAGAGACCCCGATGATCTTCTCAGCTGTCCTCACTATCCGCTGTAGGGTCTTGCGGTCCGAGATGGTATAATTCCCAAACCAGACAGTGATGCAGCTGCTCAGGATGCTCTCAATAGTTCCTCTATAGAAGGAGGTGAGGATCGGTGGTGGAAGCTGTGTCTTTCTCATCCTTCTCAGGAAGAAAAGACGTTGTTGGGCTTTCTTATGCAGAGAGCTGGTGTTTAGGGACCAGGAGAGGTTCTCCTCCAGGTGGACGCCCAGGAATTTTGTGCTCTTGACGAGCTCCACAGAAGAGCCGTCGATGCTGAGCGGAGAGTGATCGCTCCGAGTCCTCCTGAAGTCAACAACCATCTCTTTTGTCTTTTCGACGCTCAGAGCCAGGTTGTTGTCTTTACACCAGTCCGTTAGCCTCTGCACTTCCTCTCTGTACGCTGACTCGTCGTTCTTGCTGATGAGACCCACCATGGTCGTGTCATCAGCAAACTTGATGATATGATTGGAGCTGTGTGTTGCTACACAATCATGAGTCAGCAGTGTGAACAGCAGGGGACTGAGCACGCAGCCCTGGGGGACCCCAGTACTCAGTGTGGTGATGCTGGAGGTGTAGGTCCCGATCCGCACTGCTTGAGGTCTTTCGGTCAGAAAGTCCAGGATCCAGTTACAGAGGGAGGTGTTCAGGCCCAACAAGCTCAGCTTCCCAATCAGGTGTTGGGGGATGATTGTGTTGAATGCTGAACTGAGGTCTATGTACAGCATTCTGACGTAAGTGTCTTTCTTTTCAAGATGTGACAGTGCCAGGTGGAGTGTGGTGGAGATGGGGTCGTCCGTTGAACGGTTTGGATGATACGCGAACTGCAGGGGGTCTAGTGAGGGGGGCAGCAGGGTCTTGATGTGTCTCATGACGAGCCGCTCGAAGCACTTCATGATGATGGGTGTGAGTGCAACAGGGCGGTAGTCATTGAGACAGGACACAGAAGACTTCTTCGGCACGGAGACGATGGTGGTAGATTTAAAGCATGTGGGAACGACGGCGCTGCTCAGAGAGATGTTGAATATGTCGGTGAGAACACCTGCCAGCTGTTCTGCGCATTCTCTGAGCACTCTGCCGGTGATGTTGTCTGGTCCAGCAGCTTTAAGTGGGTTGACTCTGCGTAGAGTTTTCCTCACATCAGCCGTGGTGAGACACAGCACCTGGTCATTCACAGGGATAGTCTTCCTCGGCGTCACGTCGGCGTCACGTCGTTCTGCATGTCGAACCGTGCATAGAAGTTGTTCAGCGCATCTGGAAGGGAGCCGTCACTGTCACAGGCAGGTGATGAAGTCCTGTAGTTGATGATGGCTTGTATACCCTCCCACATGCGCCATGTGTCACCGCTGTCCCTGAAGTGATTGTGGATTCTCTGGGTCCGCTTTGAAGGCAGAGTCTCTGGTTCTCAGTAGTGCACGCACCTCCGCAGTAATCCATGGTTTCTGGTTGGGTCGTGAGATGATGTTCTTGGAGACAGTGACGTCATCGGTGCACTTGTTGATGTAGCTGGTCACTGATGATGTGTACTCCTCCAAGTCGGTGTAGTCGCCGTAAGTTGCAGCCTCCCTAAACATGTTCCAGTCAGTGTTCTCGAAACAGTCCTGAAGAGCAGAGATGGCTCCTGCTGGCCAGGTTTTCAGGTAACCCTAGGGCTAACCCTAACCCTAACCCTAGGTAACCCTAACCCGTATACATCAATTTCCACCAAGCTAGGATACTTCCGGATTGATACCAATTCGGATGTATCTCGCTAAGGAATCCTTCCATGGTACAGCCATTTGTTGCCATGGCAAATAATCCACTCAAGGATTTTGTCAAGGGACCTTCACACCTCAAGCCCCATTTGCATTTTACACCTTTGCACAACTCTGCTCTTCCCTATTGGTTTATTTATCTCTACTTTGATTGGTTGTTTTTAAAACACTCCCAAACTCCTGACATCTATTGGGACATTACCCAGCTCATTTTTATTCAGCCCAACCCAAGCCCTCATAACTTAGTGACTTGATTGGTTATTGGGCAGTCTCATTATAATAAACCCTGAGTGACGACTCTATGCAGCTAGCAGATGGTTGGTTTAGCCTGTCTGTCTGCTCCCTGGCCTGGGCTCTGGATTGTCACCGATTAACTAGGCCTCTTCTGAGACTATGTGCTATACTACAAGAAATGAGAGCAGCACCTTCCCGAGTGGGATGGACACCGTCCCGCCCTAACAGGCCAGTTTTGCCCTCAAAGCACCACCTGGACATCCAGCGGTTCAGCGACCATAACCTGCTGTAAGCTATGTCGCCACGTCTCATTGGGATGGGACCAGAGCAAACTACTTCATCGGACATCGCCTTCGCTATTTTAAACACCTCTGTAAAGTTATGCTTGTTAACCTCTGACTGACGAAGGCGTATATCATTAGCTCCAGCATGTACCACTATCTTGGAGAACCTATGCTGTCCTAGAGCCCTAAGATTACCTGCTATGTCCGGTGCTCTGGCTCCCGGGATACACCTGACCACTGCTGGCGCCCCTAAAGGCCTAGCTAATTTCACATGTCTCAGTATAGAGTCTCCTATAACCAGAGCTCTTTCAGGTTTCTCAGCGCGTGCATCACTGAGGAGAACAAACCTGTTGGACACGTGAAGCGCAGAAGAGGTGTGCTCCGGTGGGCTAGCCTTAGCGTTAGCTTTGGTTGAACGAGTATGCCGCCAAGTCGTCACCCACTCGCCCCGCTGTGAGGGCTCTACTGCCGGAGTTGGGGGTTGGTTATCTCCACCTGTGGCACCCAGACTTTCCGCTACAGGAATAATGCTGCTCTCTAACCCTCTCTAAAGTTTGAATGCGCTCCTCTAATGCTGATATTTTTTCAGTCTCCAGTTCCAGGTTTTCCAGCCTGTCCTGTTCTGATTTGGAGACCTTTAAAAGCTGGCCTAAGCTCCACCCTCTCTCTCTCTTCGGCCTGGCAGGCAGACCAGCAGTATGGATCCTCTCCACCACCTATTCAGCGGTCCCTTACTTTTGTCTTGTTGTTTTATTTACCCTAGACATTAATAAATTATTTATTTCTTTGGTTAAACCTTTTGTTGGTGTCCTTTATGTTGCAACCCCTGAGCCAGGGCGTAACATATTGGGGGCTCGTCCGCAGGTTCGGATGAATTTGGATTTTTTTGTTTTTTTTTGTTTGTTACTCCATTTAAATATAGTTGTAAGCTGGGGGTTAGTTTGGGTGGAGATGTTGTTTAGTCATTAGCTGTAGCTGCCAGGTTAGTCTCCCTTTAGTTTGTTGAGTGCTTAGTTTGATTCCTCTGGTTAGAACAGGGAGTGTTCCAGCAAGATTGAGTGTCTCATCTTGCCATCGGTTCACTCATTTGTTATTTTTCCTTTTTTATTTTTGAGGTAACTCTGGGTGGGGAGTTCAGTCCCTGTCAGGGGTAAGTATGTCAAGGCCTCATGGCTTTTGACGTTTTGCTTTTAAAGCCACCTCAAGCCCGGATAATTTTGTGTATTTTGCACTCAATCTGGTTGAATGTGGGGATCATAGTGTAAGTTAGGTGAGTGTTGTTTGTGTCCTTGAACCTAACTTTATGCAGCATTTGTGTAGGCCAATTTGTGTTGTGGTCTGGTAGTTTTTTACCGATGTAGACTACTTTGTTGCTACTATTGTGGCTAGTTGGTTGAGTTTTGGGCCTACTCGTATAGAGAGAGCATTTTTTTTTTTGGCTGCTTTTGTGTGTGGGGACACTTGATATTGCATGTAGAGTGCAATTTGTGTTTCTTTTAAGTTCCTCAGTGTTTGATCTGTAGCTTGAAGTATATGTTATGGCTTCTCTTGCAGATTTTCTTGAGTCTCCTTCAGTGGAGTTGCTTGAGAAATTTACAAGAGATCAGCTACTTAGTTTAGCTGATCAATATAAAATCGATACTTCGGGTTGGAGCAAATGTCTGAAAGAACAAATTAGAGACAGTATTAAAAATTTTTTTAATTGAGAGTGGTTTACTTTACCCTTCGAAGGTTTTGACCCCTCCTACGACTGCAAGTATGACTGTGACTGTTCCTGAACCAGCTGATGTATCTGTACCAGGTTCTTCTAATACCAATATGGAGGTAAGACTTGAGGAACTAAGGGTGCAGGAAATGGAATTAAAGTTAAGAGAAAAGCAAATTATGTTGGAGCATGAATGTTTTCTTAAAGAACTAGAGTTCAAAAGAGCTTCAATAAACATAAAGCCTGACCCAGCAGAGTTTGATGTTATAAAACACATTAGATTGGTTCCTCCCTTTGTTGAAAAAGATGTTGAGAAGTATTTTCCACATTTTGAGCGTGTGGCTACTTCTAAATGGCCTAAACAGTCTTGGACACTGCTTTTGCAGAGTGTTTTGGTTGGAAAGGCACAGGAAGCGTATTCCTCTTTAATATTGCGAGATAGTGAGGATTATGAGACCGTTAAGAGTGCTATCATCAAGCCCTATGAGTTGGTTCCTGAGGCCTATCGTCAGCGGTTTTGAGGCCTTGCCAAACTTGATAAACAATCGTATGTAGAGTTTGCTAAAGAGAAAGAAACCCTTTTCAACCGATGGTGTGTGTCTTTGAAAGCTGAGTCAGCACAGGATTTGAAAGAATTAATTCTGTCATGACCCGTCAAGCTACCGCTCAGCCATGATCACATAAGCACTCCTGTTCCACGTCCCTAACCCTAACCCTACACCTCACCGCCTCACATCTGTGCGCTATCACCAATCATGCCCATATCTATTTAAACCGCACTCTGTCACCGTCATGTCGCCAGATTATTGAGTGCTCTCCTTAGCCCAATTTTCCAGCGATTTTCCATAGTATTTCGTTACCAACCACGCTTTGTTTTCTCGACCCCGCTCTTGCCTCACGTCTCGGATTTCCACGCTCACTGACTTTTTCGACCATTGAATGTGTTTAACGACTACGAACTCGGATCACGGACTCTCTTTTACATCTTCGGCTTCGAACAGCCTCGCAACCGGCCACGAGTGAAATTTGGAATTCAGCCACCAACCTGTGCAGTTTCTCTTCACTCTCACCGCCTCTCCGCGCTTCCGCATTCCTGCGCGACTCGCGCGGCACACGGAGCCGTCACAACTCTCTCTCTCCACCCACTGAGCTCTCCAATCGATGCTGCAAACACTACCGTACACAGCACGTTATTAAAACCCCAGCACACGCCACACAAGCCACATCAAGGCTTAGTTCTAAGCAGCACATATTAAAGGAAATTCAGGAATCTCCTCACTGCGATTGGATCCATCACGCCCTCTAGTGAGCCTGACAAATTCTTCTTGAAGAGTTTAAAAACTGTCTTCCTGATGTTATTTGCACTTACTTAAATGAACGAAAAGTTAAAACTTTGGATAAGGCAGCGGTTCTTGCAGATGAATTTACATTGACACACAGGGTTAACTTTAGAGTACTAAAGAGTTAACTTTTTTAGAGTACAGGATGAGTTAAAAGTAAAATCGTGCAAGCCATATTCATCCTATAGTCCTAGTTTTAAAAAGTCATCTGTTCACAATAGTTCAAATGAGAGAGTTTGTTTCTATTGTAGAAAGCCAGGACATCTTATTGCTGACTGTCCTACACTGAGTAAAAAGGAGAAATCTAAACCTGTAGCTTTTCTTAAGACAGAGAAGTGCCCAGATTTCTGTCAAGAGCTAAAGTCAAGCAGTGAAGTAGCTTGTTCATCCTCATTTTTGATGGAAGAGTCCGTTTCACTTGCGTCTGATCCAACTGCTAAATATTCAGTCAAAATCTGGAGGGACAGTGGCGCTTTTCAGTCTGTTATTTTGCAGAATGTTCTTCCATTTTCTAAGCAGTCTGATTTACAATGTAGCGCCGTGGTTCAATGTTTTGGGGGTTACTTAACTCTGCCTATGCACACTGTTAATTTAGAAACTGATTTAGTTTCTTGAGTTGTTCCTGTGGCTGTGTGTCCAAGCATTCTCATTGAAGGGGTGTCTTTCATTTTAGGGAATGACCTGGCTGGTGATAAAATTCTAGCTACTCCTGTAGTTGTTTCCACTCCAGATAAAATGGAGCGGCAGTACCCGGATACATTCCCAGTGTGTGCGGTCACACTTGCCATGTCTAGGAAGTCCTCCGTTAAGAATGATGCAGATATTGATCTCTCAGATACCTTTTTTGTTAAAGGTGATACTTTTGGCTTTAGTGACTATTTTCCTTCTCGTGAGGAGTTAAAAACTGCACAAAGTCAGGATGTTGGTCTATCTGCTTTGTTTGAAAATGCTGTTTCCGAGGATGAAGTCAAAGACCTCCCGTGTGCTTATTTTATCAGTAATGGTGTACTGATGAGAAAATGGACTTCCTCTGAGCTAACCTGTGAGGATGATTGGAGCAGTGTCTATCAGATAGTTGTTCCAGAGATTTATCGTTCAGAAATCCTCAAACTTGCTCATGATCATAGTCTAGCAGGTCATATGGGTGTAAGAAAAACTCTAGATCAAGTGAGAAGACCTGATGTGTAAAGTCTGATGTTGCACAACATTGTAAGTCTGGAAATGAATATTTATTGACCAGGTGTGTGGCTACACGTTTTCCAGAGGCGGTTCCTTTAAGAAGAATTACAGCAAAAACTGTTTCTTAGGCCCTTGTTAAGTTTTTTTACAGTGTTTGGCCTTCAAAAAATTGTTCAAACTGACCAAGGATCTAATTTCATGTCTTGCGTTTTCTCTCAGGTGCTTCAGCAGCTGCCTATTCAGCATTGTACATCATCTGCGTACCATCCGGAGTCGCAGGGAGCCCTGGAGAGATTTCATCAGACTCTGAAAAACATGTTGCGTGTTTACTGCAGAGAGTTTGAGAAAGAGTGGGATGAGGGGGTTCCATTAGTCCTCTTTGCAGCCCGAGAGGTGACACAAGAGTCACTAGGATTCAGTCCTGCTGAATTAGTTTTTGGTTAGAGATGGTTGGAAGAGTCATCTTGTCAATCTAATCTTTTGCATTTTGTGTGTAGTTTCAGGTCCAAGCTCCAGAGGGCATGCAAGCTTGCTAAGGCAAACTTGGAAAAAGCCCAAGGTAAAATGAAACGGAGGTTTGATCAGAAAGCTAAGCACAGAGTTTTCTCACCAGGAGACCAGGTGCTGGTTCTCCTGCCACTTCCTGGGTCTACGTTACAGGCTCAGTATAGTGGGCCTTATGTGATTGAGCGTCAAGTTAGTGAATGTAACTACTTGATTAAAACTCCCGACAGAAAACGAAAAACGCGTCTGTGCCAAGTTAACATTCTTAAACCATATTTTAACAGGAAGGAGGTCCTTTTGGACTAGAAGCCTGTTACTGTGTTGGTAAAACTAGATTCGGACCTGGTTGACATGGTTGGGAAGTCAAAGATTCCTGAAAGACGGTTGTCAAACTCTGAACTTCTGTCTAAGCTGAATGCCCATCTTTCTTATTTAGAGTCTGTTAAGCGTGCTGATGTGATTTCTGTCATTCTAAAACGCTGTTACAAACAGACTGTGACGGCTGCCAGGGAGAGGCTTACCAGGTCGGGGTGAACTTTGGTGAATAAAAAAAGAAACCACTGCACAGCTTTCAGGTGTTAACGGTTTTATATTAGGTCAGTATCCCATACAGGCAGAGAAGGCACATACCAAGGAACCCATACACCTCTTTGACAACGCCACAAAAACAACAGAAAAATAGAGAGATAAAACAAGAAAAGAGCTCAGAAGCAGAGCGACCATCTCTCTCGTGCACACTCTTACACGCATGCGCATTTGCTCCACCCACACACCTATCAGGAATGGTCGCCTTAAAGGGGCAACACATTAGGTGGCTGTTACAAGACGAGGAACTTTCGCGGGAACAATACAAAAAACAGGAAGCTACGTCACCCAACAGGAATTGTCTCTCCTTAACTGCTTTAGATGCGAGAGATCTAATATTTAACAGTCCTAGCTTCAGATCAGAGGTGCCGGCTGCGCATTCAGTGTGATCTGAGTTTGTGGTGTCTATGTTAATTAAATTACTAAAACAGACTTTCTGAGTCTTTCTAAATTTGTGTTTAGCTCGGGGAACAGATAATATAACTATGTGCTATACTGCAAGAAATGAGAGCAGCACCTTCCCGAGTGGGATGGACACCATCCCGCCCTAACAGTTATCTATGAAGCCCACATTGTTTTCCGGGCACCACCTGGACATCCAGCAGTTCAGCGACCATAACCTGCTTTTAAGCTATGTCACCACGTCTCATTGGGATGGGACCAGAGCAAACTACATTATATATCTAACTGAATTGATTTTTAATAATATATGTGATGTTAAATAAAGGAGGTGTGGCCATCTTTAGCTATACTTATATACCTTATAACTTTGACCAGCTACTGAGCTTGCAGAGATTATTTGTGTTACAGATCAATGTTGATAATTCTTTTAATTCCTACAAGAAAATAAACATAAGTCCTATTAAGCATTTATTGTGTTTTTTATGATCAATACTTAATTTGTTTATTCAGAATTTTTGAAAATATTGTAAATGATGATTCGGAGAAGTGTTTTGTAGTTTGCTAACTAAACTATGAAACTGATTTATACCATATTAATCATCTAAACACTCACTCACTGTCTATACAACTTTATCCTGTTTTCAGTGTTTTCCTATCCCAGGAGACTTCGGGCACAAGGCGGGTACACACTGGACAGGGAGCCAATCCATCGCTGGACTCACACACACACACACACACACACACACACACACTATGGGCAATTAGGAAATATCAAACAGACTGATCTCCACGTGTTTGGACTGTGGGAGAAAACCAGAGTACACAGGGGAAACCCACCAAGCACAGGCAGAACATACACACTCCACACACACAGACCTTGAGGTGGGAATCGAACCCAGACCCTGGAGGTGCGAGGCGACAGTGCGACTGTGCCGCCACGCAAAATGTTGTTTTTACACTTTTAATCTTTTGTGCTTACATTAGTGCTCTTTTAACTACAGAACAAATTTTGCATAGTGTTTAGTACAGAAGTGAGTAATGCAGTGTGCGTGTGTGTCAGTACAAGGATAATAAAGGTAAATGATAAAGTGTTTATTTATTTTTATATTATTAGATGTGAGTGAGTGTCTGCTGCAATGCCGTGTCTCTGATGAACAGAACTTTAATCCTGAAGATTCCTGAAACTCCTCTTCAGCCAGAAACACACCCCTGAAATCTGATCCTGCTGAAAAGAAAATCCCTCTTTAAACTTTAAAACACACTAAAAGACACGCGCGCACACACACACACACACACACACAGTATACATAGAATAAACATAACTTCATCTAAACACTAAATCAACCCTTTCCCTCCACGTGAGTAACTTCATACCTAATGCTGTGTGTGTGTGTGTGTGTGTGTGTTACAGCTGCAGATCTTCCACGTTTACACATAAAGGGGGGCTCCGGGCGGGTCGGGTTGCCAGATTGATCATAACCCCAAAGTAAAGTGTTCTGATTAAAACTCAGTGTCATGGTGTGTGAGATTTCTCCAACATGATAATGCATCTGTGTCTTACACACACGTGAATACATCAGCCATACTGATATTGATATGATGTAGAATATTGTGTAGCACCACACACACACCCATACACTATGGCGTTATATTCCTGAACAGTGTGTGTGTGGCGTGTCAGGGGACATTACCCTGCTGAAAGAGGACACTGCCATCAGGGACCCCTGTCTCCATGGACTCGGCCTGTAACAGTAACATCCACATAAAGGTCAGGACCCAAGGTTTCTGGGTAGAGCGTCACCCTGCCTTCGCTTGCTCTACTTCTTCCCATAATGCACCCACTGAAGCTCTTTTGCAGACCGGGAACATCCACAGCTTTGGAGACGCTCTGATCTAGTCTAGACCAGTGTTCCTCAACATTATTCCTGGTTAAATTTAAATGAGTTAAATCAGGTGTTCTGGGAGGCTAGGCTAATTGGTTTTTCGGTTTAGCCTGTAGATCTTACATGGATGGATGGAGAGGAGCTCCTCCTGGAACCGGACCTGAGAGCCGCTGGTCTAGACGTCACAGTGCAGCCGTGGTCTTTGATGTCGTTTCTCAGGTGTTTGGGTGGCAGTGTTTTGTTTATTTATTTTTATTTAAAATTGATTTCGAAGAAATGGGTCCTTCTACTGTCACGTGATGTCAGGGGGCGAGAAATTGGCAGGAAGTGGAGCTGTTTGGAAAAGGGGGATTTTATATCTGGCAACCTGGCTGGAGAAAAATCTCTGCTCTCTCTTTTTCTCTCTCTCTCTCTCTCTCGCGCGCACACACACACACACCGGACAGATGTGCAGCGTGACTCCAGGGCTTTGTGAGTCTGTGTGTGTGTGAGAGTCTGTGTGTGTGTGTGAGTTTGTGTGTGTGAGTGTGAGTTAGCCCGGTTCTCCACGGTTCTCTTCCCGCGTCATGTCCCGCTCGAGACTGATCGTGAGCGTGGTGCTCGCGCTGTGGGCGTGCGGCTCGTGCAGCCCGGGCCCTGTGGACGACGTGCGCATGGAGGCTTACGCACGACCCGAGCGCTGCGTCAGAGAGGTGAAGAGAGGAGACCTGGTGAGGTACCACTACAACGCCACGTTCACTGACGGCACGCAGTTCGACTCCAGGTACACACACACACACACACACACACACACACACAGTACAGCCGGGGACCAAAAGTTTTGAGAATGACACAAATATTAATTTTCATAAAGTCTGCTGCTTGTGTGTGTGTGTGTGTGTGTGTGTGTGTGTGTCAGATGTTACTCTGGTTTACTGAAGTATAATTACACACATTTCATAAGAGTTTTATTAACAGTTGCAGTAGATGTGTACAGACTGCCTCAGTGTGGATCTCCTGCACTTCCCTCGTTCCTACATTATCAGTGTTTTATGATCGTGTAAAGCTGCTTTGCGACGATTGTTAAAAGCGCTATACAAATCAAATTGAATTGAATTGAGTTTGGAGTTTGTCAGAGTTTGTGTTTGTGTTTGTCCTCGCGCCTCTCGAGGATCGAGTTCTCAGAGAGATGAAGGTCTGAGGAGGTTCCTGGACATGGACACTAAACCTCCATGTTTTCTTTCCTGAGACACTCAGTTATGACTTTTATCCATCATGCTGGAAAGAGCATCGTTCATCAGCAAACTGTTGATGGAGGGTTGTGAGAAGTTGTTCTTTCTTCTTTATTCATGTCCGTGTTCTTAGAGAAAACTGTGAGTGAACCTTCTTTTAGAAAACGTGATTAAAATCAGTCTTTAGTCACTTTGTTAGCTGAACTCTGGGTTTAAACGTCACAGCTGTTCCATGAGCTTCAGTGCAGAGAGCTGATTATTAACGCCAGGTTTGGAGGAACATCCCAGATGTGGAGCACAATTTAAAATAATTACTAATTCACTAAATCATTACAGGTTTTCTAAAAATTACTTTAAAAATTATTTGAAAAAGTTTCCAGGTTCCTGAAATTATTTGATCAAAACTGAGCAAAACTGTCAGAGTTTCTTAAGGTTCACCAGACTTCCTCAATTCCTTCAGAAGCTTCTGGAATACAGCATGTGGGTTCATGGGAAATACCACTTAAATGTTCCTGGGTTCATGTGTGTGTGTGTGTGTGTGTGTGTGTGTGTGTGTGTGTGTGTGTGTGTCAAGTCAAGTCAATTTTATTTATATAGCGCTTTTAACAATTGACATTGTCGCAAAGCAACTTTACACAATAAAAGAAGTAAGTTTTTATTCAATGTGTATGAATCAAAATGATAAGATTGTCCCTGATGAGCAAGCCGAGGGCGACGGTGGCAAGGAAAAACTCCCTGAGATGGTAATAGGAAGAAACCTTGAGAGGAACCAGACTCAACAGGGAACCCATCCTCATCTGGGTGATAATGGAGAGCAGGGATTGATCAGCATAATAATGTGTAAGACTGGAAGTTCAGTATAACAGGAGATGTGTTAAAATAAAAATTAAAAGGAGTCCAGTTTGTTCCCGGAGGCTCCCGGAGGATTCCGGTCCTGAGTTATCGAACAACTGAAGTCACAGGCCCCCAGAGCATCAATCGATGACAGGACAGTCTTCATGGAAACCATCCCCAGCCACCACACGAATCCAGGCAGACCACACGGGGCATGCGACGAGATCTCCAACCAGAAGCAGGACTCCAGGACGGGTTAGACGGCTCCAGAGGGCAGAGGGGTCTGGATCACTGGCAACTCAGGAGCGAAACATGTATAGCTCGACAGAGAGAGCAGAAGAGGAGAGAACAGAAAATAAGGAGAGATGGCAGTTAGGTCTGGTCACAGTCAACATGTATAAGGTGAATGTATATTTAGTGCAAAGTGCAAGCAGGGACTCCGGCAGGACTAACTATAACAGCATAACTAAAAGGGAGAGCCAGAAGGAAACACAGACATGAGGGGGAACTGAGATGTAAAGCAACCAATCACCTCACCGTCAACAAACCTGAGTGATCAATGAGAGTGGGGAGGACAGCATCTAAACATACCAGTTCACCAGAATACTCTACGTCCATGAGTCCCCCAGATCTGCTCCTTTACCTAAGGTTAATCTATTTACAAACATGCTGCGCTAAATAAATGGGTTTTTAGCCTAGACTTAAACACTGAGACTGTGTCTGAGTCCCGAACATTAATAGGAAGACTATTCCATAACTTTGGAGCTTTGTAAGAAAAAGCTCTGCCCCCTGCTGTAGTTTTAATAATACGTGGTACTGACAGGCAGCCTGCATTCTTTGATCGAAGTAGGCGTGGCGGATCGTAAGACACTAGCAGTTCACTCAGATACTGTGGCGCGAGAACATTTAGTGCTTTAAATGTCAAAAGTAGTATCTTAAAATCGATGCGAAATTTCACAGGGAGCCAGTGCAGTGTAGATAAGATAGGGGTGATGTGCTCGTATCTTCTGGTTTTAGTGAGGACTCTCGCTGCTGCATTCTGTACTAACTGAAGCTTGTTTATACACCTAGTTGAACAACCAGACAGTAAGGCGTTACAATAGTCCAACCTAGAGGTGATAAAAGCATGAACTAGTTTTTCTGCATCATTTAGTGACAATATGTTTCTAATCTTGGCAATATTTCTAAGGTGAAAGAAAGCTATCCTGGTGATATTATCTACATGAGCTTCAAACGAAAGGCTGGAATCTATAATCACACCGAGGTCTTTTACTGTTGCACTTGATGGAACAGAAAGTCCATCTAAAGTTACAGTGTGATCAGAAAGCTTACTTCTAGCTACTTGTGGTCCTATGACCAGAACTTCTGTCTTATCAGGATTAAGCAGAAGATAATTAATTAACATCCAATCTCTTATGTCCTGCACACACTGCTCAATTTTAGCAAACTGGTTTTGCTGAGACATATAATTGTGTGTCATCAGCATAACAATGAAAACTAATACCATGTTTACGAATTATGTTGCCCAGAGGAAGCATGTAAAGGGAAAAAAGCAGTGGGCCTAAAACTGAGCCCTGTGGAACACCAAACTCCACTTGAGAACATGAGGAATGGTCACCATCTAAATCTACAAACTGATAACGATCAGTCAAATAGGATCTGAGCCACAAGAGGGCAGTTCCCTTAATTCTTACTACCTTTTCTAATCTGTGAAGGAGAATACTATGATCAATGGTGTCAAAAGCTGCACTGAGATCCAGTAACAGTCCAGACGCAACCCTGATCAGAGGCCCATAGGAGGTCGTTTACTACTTTAACAAGTGCTGTCTCTGTGCTGTGATGAGGCCTAAATCCTGACTGATACAGTTCATTTATGCTATTTCTGTGTAGATATGAACATAGCTGCTGTGATTCTACCTTGTCCAAAATCTTGGAGATAAAGGGAAGGTTTGATATCGGCCTGTAATTAGAAAGCAGACAGGGGTCAAGGTCAGGTTTCTTGATTAGCGGTTTAATAACGGCTAATTTAAAGGATTTGGGGGATTTTGTGTGTGTGTGTGTGTACTGCAGTTATAAGAGAGGCACAGCGTTCTTCGTAAAGGTCGGTGACGGACGTCAGATTGCCGGAGTGGAAAAAGGCATTGTGGGAATGTGTGTGAACGAGCGCAGGAAGATCATCGTCCCACCTCACCTGGCCTACGGCAGTCAGGGAGCGGGTAACACACACACCCACACACTTTTTTCTTTTTTAACCTTTTGTCCCTCTGCCTCAATATGTTCCAATATGCTTCTCTGTCTCTCTCTGTCTCTGTCTCTCTCTATCTATCTATCTCTCTCTGTCTCTCTCTGTCTCTCTTTTTGTCTCTCAGGCGACACCATTCCTCCTGACACGACTCTGGTGTTTGACCTCGTCCTGCTTGACATCTTCAATATGGCCGACCGCGTACAGACGCAGGTGCTGAGGACGGCGCAGAACTGCACGCGCTCCGTCATGAGGACTGACTTCGTCCGATTTCACTTTAATGGAACTTTGCTAGACGGGACGCGGTTTGACTCCAGGTGAGCCGAGGACAGAGGGGACGGGGCCTTAAATACCACTAGGTCACTGTGGACCAATAAAAACAAACACCACTATCACTTCACTGTGGGCGTTTCCCAGACCACACCCACTATTCACTGTATAGACTGTACACAAGACACCAGAAATGTCCCATCATCATATCAAATAGAAATTAAATATACTGTATATGGCAACTGTGTGTGTGTGTGTGTGTTTCAGTTTTGATCGTGATCAGACGCAGAACAACCTCCTTGGAGATGGCTGGTTGATTAAAGGCCTCGCTGAAGGGCTGATGGGGATGTGTGTGGGGGAAATCAGGAACTTTGTCATCCCTCCGTTCCTGGCGTTCGGAGAGAAAGGATACGGTAAAAACAACAACACAAAAAATAAAGGAATAAATAAACAAATGTCTCAAGCAGTGTTTCTCTTGGACTACACATCAGTCATCTTCAGTCATTGTGGATGCCATTACTTTTGTCTTAGGAAAAGTATAGAAACATTTATGAGCAGAAAGTTCATGTAAACTAAATCTTAGATTTGAACTTTAACATTTGTTTTTTGTATTAGAGAGCCACAGTAATAAAGCTGTAGTGTGTGTGTGTGTGTGTGTGTGTGTGTGTGTGTGTGTTATTAATGAGTGTTAACGGGTGAATAATCACTTCCTCGTCTGTTCTCAGGGAAGGAGATCCCGCCTCACGCTACGGTGGTGTACGACGTCCTGCTGGTGGACCTGCACAACCCTAAAGACGACATCATGGTGGAGATCCAGGAGATCCCCGAGCCCTGCACGCGCAGATCAGTGGTGGGAGATTACATCCGCTATCACTACAACGGCACCTTCCTGAACGGCGCCGCCTTCGACAGCAGGTCAGCGCCGGGACGCGGCTCGCTCGCCGGGTGCTCGTCAAGACCCACTCGAATTTATTAAACACTCCCTCAGCTCACCTTCAGTTCTAACTGTTGTCATTATAAAGTTTTTTAAAGTCTGAAAAAATTTGTTTTTACAACCTAAAGTTAATTTGATAAATTTTATGTCACAGTTCTTATTTTGTTTATTTAAAAAAAGTTTTCACCAAATCTTCCCATTTCATTAAATTTATTAATAGCAATTATTTACAGTGAATAATACAGCTACAGTTTTACAAAACATTACACCTAAAAGCATTAACTAATTTAAGTACATAATTATAGTAAATGAACTTAAACAGAAATAAATTGTATTAAAATATAATAGTCATTGTCTGATTTTAAAATGTATTTAAGTTTTAGGTATTTTAATTTCAATTAAGTGTACAGTTTAACCTTGGACTGTGGTCATAATTGGTTCTGGAAGCATGCTTGAATATGAAAACACTCGTTTATTAAAGTGATTTTCCCACAGAAGAAATAATGGAAACTCAGATGATTCGTTGCAAAACTCAGAATATTATAAGAATAATTGTATAATAACATGAAAAGTAAAAATGTAAAGTAAAAATAAGACAAATTAACCTGCACTTTACCTTTGAAAATAATCGTGGCTGTAGTGATTGAAACCTGAGGAAGGGGAGTGTGTGTGTGTGTGTGTGTGTGTGTGCGCTGGGGGGTGCTGTGTAGAACGGCTTTCACACACACACACACACACACACTCCAGTTTACCGACAGAAACTCTCACTCACACAAGCGCACACAAAATAAAAAATACTTTACAAACACACACATCTCACACACACACACACACACACACACACGTGGTCACAGTGTTGCAGTAAACAGTACATGTGTGCCGGATGTTGACTATATGAGTGACGCACATGCACTGAGACCGAGTATGGGACACGATTACCCACAATGCTGCTCGTATTTCAAGATCTCGCTTGTTTACGCTTGTTAAAATTTACAGTGGAACCTCGGATTGCGAGTAACACGGTTTACGAGTGTTCTGCAAGACGAGCAAAGATTTTTAATAAATTTTGATTTGAAAAACCCCACGGCTTTGCAAATATACAGAAACTCTGCTCGTCTCTTACTTGTATAATCAACATCTCCCTCTCTCTTTCAGCATCTCTTATGCGTGTGCGCACGCTCGTAATTTGACACTGACACACACGCACACACTCTCTCTCCTTTTCACCCCCCCCTCCCCGGGTTCACAAATGCACAGAAACTCTTCTCTGTCGCGATTCTTTTTAAAGGTTAGTTAGTATGCACTCACGCCAGTGTCAGAGAGATCTTTTTTTCCTGTTAAAACGGTGTTTCCGCTGTGTTTACGTGCGTGTGTGTTTGTTGTGAAACTTAAAAAGCGAGGTGGGGGGAGTGAGGAGGAGTGTTACTGTGTAAAATGAGGCGAGGGAAGGGGCTAATTTTACACACACACACACACACACACACACACACGTCGCCTGCGCGCACAAACGGAAACACTTATCTGTCGGGATTTATTTATACTTTTTTTAAAGGTAAAGTGCAGATTAATTTGGTTTATTTCCACTTTATAGATTGTATTAATTTTTATCTATATTTTTTTGGGCTGTGGAACAAATTATTTGAGTTTTCATTATTTCTTATGGGAAAATGATGATTTGGTTTACGAGTGTTTTGGAACACTAGCCCACTTCCGGAACGAATTATGCTCGCAATCCAAGGTTCCACTGTATTTATATACAGTATGTATTAGATTTATTAGATTGTAGATATTTTAACTGGCTAAATAATCTAAAAACCTTGTTTTCATTTTAATATTTATTTAGCATTTTAATAAAAATAAATAATACAATAATTAATTATTCAATGGTAGAAAAACACAAATATTTTGTATTTAAAGGTTTGGTGTTAAATTAGAATTTTTTTTCTAACGTTGCGTATTCGGCCCATCAGCCCAAAGTGTAAACAGCTGATATTTATTTATTAATTATTACATATGATGGGCGTTCAAGTGAAAGCGGGACTTTTGATTGTACACAGTTCTGAGAGTAAACACTCCCTTTATTTTTCTATATAATCCCCTGATACACTAATGCACTTATCCCAGTGTGTCTGTCTGATTCACATGTGAAACGCCGGCCTCCCAGGAACTTCTTTAATGGCCCAAACATGTGTACATGTCTTGGAGTGAGGTCAGGACTGTACAGGGGGTGTGGCGATAACTTCCAGCCGAGTTCCTGTAATGTGCAGTGAGGTTGTGTGTTGTTCTGCAAAACCAAAACACATTTGATGATCAAACCAGACTGTTTTTCCATTGAAGGAATTCCTGTGAGGCCGGCGTTTCAGATGTGAATGAAGCAGGTGGTCTGATCACGGCTCCGGCGTTCTGAGAAAACTTTCTACCTTTCAGAACTGTGTTCAATCAAAAGTCCCTCTTTGACTCGTACGGTCCTCGTATTTACTGATTTATTTCTCTGTATGTTGCTTTAAATGAAACTCATCAGAGGTTTGTGCAGATTATTAATCTAAGTGTTTCCCACACTGTAGCCACACTGTATAAATGTTGTTGTTGTTTTAGTTACAAGTACAACAGCACGTACAACACGTACATCGGGCTGGGCTACGTGATATCGGGCATGGACAAAGGGCTGCAGGGCGTGTGTATGGGTGAGAGGAGGAGGATCACCATGCCCCCCCACCTCGCTTACGGACAGCAAGGAGCAGGTACGCCCGGTCACTCAGTAGGCTTAATGATCATAATAATAAATTTTATTTGTAATGCACTTTATATTTGAAGCAAATCTCAAATGCTACAAATTATTTTGGCCCAAAAGCTCTGATAAAAAGAGCATCAACAGTCTGTGGCGTCCGCAGATGGTCTGTGAGAGCGTTCCACAGTCTGGGTGCAGCTGAGAGAAAACACCCTGATCTCCCAGGGTGTGACACTCGGTCTTAGGACGTTTCAGAAGATGTATTGACATAGAGCGGACGTGTGTAGATGTGTGTGAGATAGTTCTTTGAAGTTGGGAGGGCCATCCCCATAGACGCACTGGGGGGTAAGAAGGGCAACCTTGTATTAAATTCTGAATGAAACAGGGAGCCAATGAGGAGATTTAACGACGGGCGTATTATGGTCATATTTACTGTACACACTCTCGTCAGGATCCTAGCAGCTGTGTTCTGAATATACTGCAGCTTTGGGAGGCTTTTTCCAGAAGTCCCAATGAGGAGTGCAATGCAGAAGTCCAGTCTGGAGGAGACAAACGCATGGACTAACTCATGCGCATCTGCAAAAGTGAGTGTTAGACATAGCAATGTTGCTGAGGTGAAAGTAAGATGGGCACAGTCTGATGATACAGTCCAGAGGAAGCATATAAAATATAAACAAAATGGGGCCGAGCACAGAGCCCTGAGGAACACCACAGGTGACACTGTGTGGAGTGGATGTAGCGACTCCCAGGACAACATGTTCTGTTCTTCCAGTAAGATAAGATAAGAACCAGTTGTAAACACAGTCAGAGAGACCTACAGTATGATCTGTGAAGAAGAATGTTCTGAGAAGTAGTGGAGAGCCAGCATCAGCCGGCATCAGCAGGTCATTGGTGACTCTAACCAGAGCTGTGTGCAGACTGCGGCCTGGCCGGAAACCAGACTGGATCATTTTGTTTCGTTGAGACTGAAGATGTAGAGCATTTTAGAAGGAGCAGCGAGGTTAGAAAAGCGCCTGTAGTTTTCAAATACTTCTGGATCTGATGTGGATTTTAAAGGAGTGGTCTGATGATGCCAGTTTTAATATGCCAGAGCTGAAGGATCGGTGTTTCTGTCACACCCACTTCACACAGGAAGATACACAGCTGTCGTCATTCCAGTCTCGGAGTGCTGATGCGTTTTGTGATTTTTAAAAATTTTTTTCCTGTGTTTCTCCAGGTACAGAGATTCCAGCCTCAGCCGTGCTGGTGTTCGACATTCACGTGATCGACTTCCACAACCCCAAAGACTCGGTGCAGGTGGATGTGACCTTCAGGCCGGAGGTGTGTAACGACACCTGCGAAGTGAACGACATCATCCAGTATCACTACAACTGCACGCTGATGGACGGCACACTGCTCTTCACATCGTAAGCTCTGCTACACACACACGCACACACACACGCGCGCGCGCACGTGTCGCTCCTCTCTCCCACGCGCGCGCACACACTCTGCGTACTTCACTCTCTGGAGTAATTATGTATTTTAAAAGCAGTTAAAAACAATAGTTTAGTTTTATTCTGCAGAAATTCCCATGAATTGATGAGATGCAGGAGCTGAGACACTTTTATTAATGTGTAGATTATAAAGGAAATTAAAATGCGTGCGTGTGTGTGTGTTTGGAGCAGGAATGATTACAGCGTTCCTCAGGATGTCCAGTTGGGAGGAGATAAAGTGATCGATGGTCTGGATGAAGGTCTGAGAGGGATGTGTGTGGGAGAGAGGAGGACCATCATCATCCCTCCACACCTGGGACACGGAGAAACGGGAGGTGAGACACATGAGACATGAGAGAAAGAGAAAGACAGCGTGTAAAATGACTGTGTGTGTGTTGTGGTGTCTGTTGAGTCGCCAACCGTCCTGTAAATTCCTTTTCTGTATTAAATCTGTACAGGACGTCATTTGTTATGTATTTTTCGAGAATTAAAGCAAAATCTACAAGAGAGTAATATTATAGTTTAGATTACTGAGACACAGTGATGTGTGTGAGACACAGTCAGTTAGGGGACAGAAGAAAACCTGTCCTCTCCCTCAGCCTGTCTGTCACTGTCTCTAACACAAGACAGAGCACGCTTCTCATTGGTCAGGGCTGAGGACATGGGCGGGGTTTTGCCAGATTGGGAAGCTCTGTCACTCAGGGGTACGAGATGGGGAGGGAGATGCCTAGTGGACATTACCACAGGTCATCTGCAGGGGGAGCAGGAGAACAAACACACACACACACACACACTTTATACAGCACTGCCGTTACTAACATGATTTAGGAAATAAACCTCAGATGATTCCACACTGTGAGTGTTTACAGTCTCACACTCTCTCATTCTTCTGTGTGAAATCATTAGGAACAATATATAACCAGTCTACACACACCCCAGGGGAAACGATTAACAGAGTGTTGACTTGGAGTGTGTGACGTACTGATGCTCATCAAATAAATAAACAAATATATAAATGTAAAAGCCATTAAGATCACATAAAAAAAATGTAAAGAAAAGTATAAAAACAGATAAAGATATGTTGCGGTTACCTATTTATAATATTTTGTACTTGGAAGTATAGATGAGTGTAACTGTAGTGTGTGTCCCGCCTCGGCGTGTCTCTAGATTACAGGACGCTGGCTGTGGTGCGCTGAGTACACGCACCGTCTCATACCGTAACTTTAGCAGAATTAATGCAAGTTTTTTATTTTTTTGCGGGACACTGAGGGGTAGAGATCAGGAGGCAGGGAGCACCAGAGGAAAAAGTACAGCACAAGTCGAAACCCAGGACAAAAAACATCAGTGTGTAATGATTGAGAGATTCACTTTGAGGATGTTTACTGCTAAACGTAATGTAAACAAACTGAGGGGCAAATAATATGAACTATTTTATTACTAATAATTCATACACACTACAAATGACAAATTTCAAGTTCATATATATATTATAGAATAATAATATAATCCAATAATTTAATTTAATAATTTCTCATGAATACACACCTGTAATATACTGTATGAATAACCAAATCCTTAATCCCCCCCCCCCCCTATTTCTGTTTCATGGAGTTGCCACTAGGTGTCACTGATGTATCATCACAGCCGTAATGTCCACCTCCGATAAACACACACCATAATCAAGTGTTTCTCCGTCTCTCTCTGTCTCTCTCTGTGTCTCTGTCTCAGCGGGGAGTGTTCCCAGCAGCGCCGTGCTACACTTTGAGCTCGAGCTCGTCTCCATACAGAAAGGCGTACCTGAAGGCTATCTGTTCATTTGGCTCGATGAGACGCCCAAGGACATTTTTGAGGCAATGGACATCAATGAGGATAAAGTTGTTCCACTGGAGGAGGTAACAAACACACACACACACACACACACACACACACACACACACACTCTTTTCAGTATAATATAATTTGGAGTTGCATTTTCAAACAGTTAAAAGAGTGTGTGGAGGTGTGGTCCCGTAGATCACTTCAGAGAGAATGGTGTGGATGAGGAGGGCTGCTGAAGGGGCGTGGTCTGGGCGCTGGTTATATAGAGCAGAGGGGCGGGGCTAGATGCATGGAATGATCAACCTGAAGATTCGGTTGATTGCTGAGAGATTAATAATAGATTGTGTTTAGAAATGTGACTTGATGAAACACTTGACTGTTGGTGAAGTTAACATGTGTTACTCTGTTTGTGTGTGAATGTGTGTGTGTGTGTGTGTGTGTGTGTGTGTGTGTGTGTGTGTGTGTGTGTGTATATATATACAGTGTATATATATATACTGTATATATATATATACATATATATACTGTATATATATATATACATATATATACTGTATATATATACATATATATACATGTATATATGTGTATATATATACAGTATATATATACAGTATACAGTATATATATACATGTATACACTGTATATATATATACATATATACATGTATATGTGTATATATATACAGTATATATATACAGTATACAGTATATATATACAGTATATATATATATACATATATACACTGTATATATATACATATATACACTGTATATATATATATATATATATACAGTGTATATATATATATATATATACAGTGTATATATATATATATATATACAGTGTATATATATATATATATATACAGTGTATATATATATATACATATATACAGTGTATATATATATATACATATATACACTGTATATATATATATATATATATATATACACTGTATATATATACATATATACACTGTATATATATATACATATATACACTGTATATATATACAGTATATATATGTATATATATATACACTGTACGTGTGTGTATGTATGCATGTGGCTGTGTGTACGCATGCATGTGTGTGTTTGTATGTGTGCTTCCTGTTTCACAAACATTTGACCTCTAAAGTGAAGTACAGATCTGGCTATTAAGAATGCACGTTTCTTGAAAAGCGATCTCGCGCGCGTCCGCGGCAGCTCGCGGGAAGCTATGAAAATGCTGTGCATTACCTGTAGGGGGCAGTGGTGTTTCAATCTGAAGTATTGTGTGTCTACTGATGCCAAAAATGCGTTCTCTCTCTAACCCTAACCTATGCGCCCATTGATAACAAGCGACAGAGCTCATAAACATGTCGAGCTCAAACTTTAAATACTGATATGTATTTATTCTTCACTTTGTTCTCAATGATGATTCTTCTTTGACTGCGCTTTCTCCATTCAGTATTATCATTAGTAGTAGTAGTGAAAATTACCAATGATTAACTGTCTCTCTGCAGTAGTTATAACAGCAGATTCATTTCATTTGGTCTATTTCTAACAGGCAATCTACTAAATAATAATAAATAGATAAAATAACCCAGCACTTTAACATTTAACCCAGCAGTTTTTACTTTAAAAATATTCCATTTGTAAAATAGCATAGGTGAAATCATAGATTGTGTAAAAACAATACAACAAAGCTTATGGTAAATAAATTCTCAGACTACCTATTTATAGTACATGGAATTTTACGGGATTGTCACTGAACGATTTACCCTGACAAAGAGCAATATAAGAATAGTGCCAGCTGGCACACCTTAAAAAATTATTCGGCATCTATTTAGAGTCTAAATATCTAAATATCTTTTCGAACGAAATCAGACTTCATAGTTGGTTGGAGTTGATACTTTGAGTGTAATTCACGATTGACCTGTATATCAACTTGATAACTAGCGAATGTTTTAGTAAAGGGCTCTAAAAGCGCTCGCCCTATCATCCGGAGATCGCTAGTTCAAATCCCGGGTGGTGCTGTAACCTCTCGCAGCCGTAGGTCTAGAGAGAGCTGATTGGCCGAGCTCTCTCAGAGGGGAGGGATGAGAGGTACTTAGTGCTCCCACATTAATCACGGCTCTACAGCCAATCAGGGGCGTCTGTGAGCTCGCGCAACGGAGGGAGCGGATAGCGCTGTCCTCCGAGTGTGTTACGCCGCCCCCAACGGTGCGCGAGCGAGCAGTTCGAAAAGATGCGCTCGGCTGGCGTCACGTGGTTCGGAGGAAACACGTGATAGTCTTCGGCCCTCCCGGGTGAGTGGTAGTAGTAGCCTTAATGTGGGAGCCCCCTAGTGACGGGGAGGAATTGGACACGACTAAATTAGGGAGAAAATCGGGGAAAAATCCAAAAAAAAAAAAAGTTTAAATAAATCCCAACAGATAAGTGTTTCCATTTGTGCGTGCAGGCGCCGTGTATTTGTGTCAAGTCAATTTATTTATATAGCGCTTTTAACAATTGACATTGTCGCAAAGCAGCTTTACACAAGGACAGGCAAGTTTGTATGCAATGTGTATGAATCAAAATTATAAGATTGTCCCTGATGAGCAAGCCGAGGGCGACGGTGGCAAGGAAAAACTCCCTGAGATGGTAATAGGAAGAAACATTGAGAGGAACCAGACTCAACAGGGAACCCATCCTCATCTGGGTGATAACGGATAGCAGAGATTAATCAGCATAATAATGTGTAAGACTGGAAGTTCAGTATAACAGGAGATGTGTTAAAATTTCAATTAAAAGCAGTCCAGTTTGTTCCTGAAGGCTCAGGTAGACTGTAGGAAATTCCAGTCCTGAGCTATCGAACAACTGAAGTCACAGGTCCCCAGAGAACAGCTGTCAGCATCAATCGATGACAGGACAGTCTTCATGGAAACCATCCCCAGCCACCACACGAATCCAGGCAGACCACACGGGGGATCCATGCGACGAGATCTCCAACCAGATGCAGGACTCCAGGACGGGTTAGACGGCTCCAGAGGGCAGAGGGGTCTGGATCACTGGCAACTCAGGAGCGAAATATGTATAGCTCGACAGAGAGACAGAGAGAGGGAAAGGAGAGAGGGAGAGAAAGAGAGGAGAGAGCAGAAGAGGAGAGAACAGAAAATAAGGAGAGATGGCAGTTAGGTCTGGTCACAGTCAACATGTATAAGGTGAAAGTATATTTAGTGCAGAGTGCAAGCAGGGACACCGGCAGGACTAACTATAACAGCATAACTAAAAGGGAGAGCCAGAAGGAAACACCGTCATGAGGGCTCCCTGTGATGTAAAGCAACCAATCACCTCACCGTCAACACACCTGAGTGATCAATGAGAGTGGGGAGGACAGCATCTAAACATACCAGTTCACCAGAATACTCTACGTCCATGAGTCCCCCAGATCTGCTCCTTTACCTAAGGCTAATCTATTTACAAACATGCTGCGCTAAATAAATAGGTTTTTGGCCTAGACTTAAACACTGAGACTGTGTCTGAGTCCCGAACATTAATAGGAAGACTATTCCATAACTTTGGGGCTTTGTAAGAAAAAGCTCCGCCCCCTGCTGTAGTTTTAATAATACGTGGTACTGACAGGCAGCCTGCATCCTTTGATCGAAGTAGGCGTGGCGGATCATAAGACACTAGCAGTTCACTCAAATACTGTGGCGCGCGAGACCATTTAGTGCTTTAAATGTCAGAAGTAGTATCTTAAAATCGATGCGAAATTTCACAGGCAGCCAATGCAGTGTAGATAAGATAGGGGTGATGTGCTCGTATCTTCTGGTTCTAGTGAGGACTCTCCCTGCTGCATTCTGTACTAACTGAAGCTTGTTTAAGTCAAGTCAAGTCAATTTTATTTATATAGCGCTTTTAACAACTGACATTGTCGCAAAGCAGCTTTACACAATAAAAAGTAGTAAGTTTTTATGCAATGTATATGAATCAAAATGACAAGATAGTCCCCGATGAGCAAGCCGAGGGCGACGGTGGCAAGGAAAAACTCCCTGAGATGGTAATAGGAAGAAACCTTGAGAGGAACCAGACTCAACAGGGAACCCATCCTCATCTGGGTGATAACGGATAGCAGGAATTGCTCAGCATAATAATGTGTAAGACTGGAAGTTCAGTATAACAGGAGATGTTTTAAAATTAAAATGAGTCCAGTTTGTTCCCGGAGGCTCAGGTAGACTGTAGGGGATTCCGGTCCTGAGTTATCGAACAACTGAAGTCACAGGTCCCCAGAGCATCACTCGATGACAGGACAGTCTTCATGGAAACCATCCCCAGCCACCATACGAATCCAGGCAGACCACACGAGGCATCCATGCGACGAGATCTCCAACCAGAAGCAGGACTCCAGGATGGGTTAGACGGCTCCAGAGGGCAGAGGGGTCTGGATCACTGGCAACTCAGGAGCGAAACATGTGTAGCTCGACAGAGAGAGGGAAAGAAGAGGGGGAGAGAGAGAGAGGAGAGAGCAGAAAAGGAGAGAACAGAAAATAAGGAGAGATGGCAGTTAGGTATGGTCACAGTCAACATGTATAGGTGAATGTATATTTAGTGCAAAGTGCAAGCAGAGACTCCGGCAGGACTAACTATAACAGCATAACTAAAAGGGAGAGCCAGAAGGAAACACAAACATGAGGGCTCCCTGAGATGTAAAGCAACCAATCACCTCACCGTCAACAAACCTGAGTGATCAATGAGAGTGGGGAGGACAGCATCTAAACATACCAGTTCACCAGAATACTCTACGTCCATGAGTCCCCCAGATCTGCTCCTTTACCTAAGGCTAATCTATTTACAAAAATGCTTGGCTAAATAAATAGGTTTTTAGCCTAGACTTAAACACTGAGACTGTGTCTGAGTCCCGAACATTAATAGGAAGACTATTCCATAACTTCGGGGCTTTGTAAGAAAAAGCTCTGCCCCCTGCTGTAGTTTTAATAATACGTGGTACTGACAGGCAGCCTGCATTCTTTGATCGAAGTAGGCGTGGCGGATCGTAAGACACTAACAGTTCACTCAAATACTGTGGCGCGAGACCATTTAGTGCTTTAAATGTCAAAAGTAGTATCTTAAAATCGATGCGAAATTTCACAGGGAGCCAATGCAGTGTAGATAAAATAGGGGTGATGTGCTCGTATTTTCTGGTTTTAGTGAGGACTCTCGCTGCTGCATTCTGTACTAACTGAAGCTTGTTTATACACCTAATTGAACAACCAGACAGTAAGGCGTTACAATAGTCCAACCTAGACGTGATAAAAGCATGAACTAGTTTTTCTGCATCATTTAGTGACAATATGTTTCTTATCTTGGCAATATTTCTAAGGTGAAAGAAAGCTATCCTGGTGATATTATCTACATGAGCTTCAAACGAAAGGCTGGAATCTATAATCACACCGAGGTCTTTTACTGTTGCACTTGATGGAACAGAAAGGCCATCTAAAGTTACAGTGTGATCAGAAAGCTTACTTCTAGCTACTTGTGGTCCTATGACCAGAACTTCTGTCTTATCAGGATTAAGCAGAAGAAAATTAATTAACATCCAATCTCGTATATCCTGCACACACTGCTCAATTTTAGCAAACTGGTTTTTCTCATCTGGTTTTGCTGAGACATATAATTGTGTGTCATCAGCATAACAATGAAAACTAATACCATGTTTACGAATTATGTTACCCAGAGGAAGCATGTAAAGGGAAAAAAGCAGTGGGCCTAAAACTGAGCCCTGTTGAACACCAAACTCCACTTGAGAACATGAGGAATGGTCACCATCTAAATCTACAAACTGATAACGATCAGTCAAATAGGATCTGAGCCACAAGAGGGCAGTTTCCTTAATTCCTACTACCTTTTCTAATCTGTGAAGGAGAATACTATGATCAATGGTGTCAAAAGCTCCAGTAACACAAGTTTTGTGTGTGTGTGTGTGTGTGTGTGGAATTAGCCCCTTCCCTTAACTCCTCCTCCCTCCCCCCCCCCTCACTTTTTAAGTTTCACAACAAACACACACAACGGAAACACTGTTTTAATGGGAAAAAAAAGAAATCTCGGCACTCGTAAACCAAGATATGCTCGTTTTTCAAGTAAAAATTTATTAAAAATCTTTGCTCGTCTTGCGGATCACTCATAAACCGAGTTACTCGCAATCCGAGGTTCCACTGTATATCAAATAAGGTCTTTATCTAAAAGCCAGACCAAATGTCCCATTCACCGCTGAAGTGGTTAAATATGCTTATACTGTAGATACGTAGGTTATATTTTAAAAGTACAATTGCAAGTAAATTACAAACTGCATGTAATGCAAAATATGAATAAAACGGTATTAGACACACATATATGATATGGGAGTATATACAATGAAAAAGCTATTTAGACATGAGTGCTCAAATGTAAAGCAAACGCAATTATTAATTTATTGTGTATATTTAACTTCATTCAGCCGTTTAAGTTACATGAAAAAATAACGTGCCTGCCAGCCCACTATTATTTTCTGTTCGAATTTAAAGATGCTCACGCGTGTGCAAAAAGACGAAGTAAAACAAAGAATACAAAAGTGTATAATTTAATTAAAAGTTAGCCTAAACAATATTGTCTCCAATGCTGAAGCAAACATGATGTTGTTTTTGTCTTAGTCTTCTCCCTGAATACAGCGCGCTCCGAAGTGAACACATGCAGACCCCCAGTTACTGTAATCCCTCTTCACACCTATTGTGAATGAAAGGTGAGAAGTTATCAAACCGGTTTCGCTGATGGGGGAATTGGCAGAATTGAGGAGTTTAAAAAGAATTAACAAGACCGAGCAGACATCTCTGCCTAAAATATATTTCGCCAGCACATTGTACTGGAGCTCAGCACGTCTTCTTTACTTGTTTTAATCTGTAATATTGTGAAATAATAAGTGAAATGTATTTCGCGTATATGCTTAAATATTCCTTTTTATTTATGGACATGTGTATTGTGTTTGATCTGGATTATTGCGAGACGCGATGACTTTCTGCCTTTTTCATAGATAAATCGAACGGGTTTATCAGCCTTTTGATCAAAACGCTGCCTTTTGTAACGTCAAAGTTTACGGACAAATTGGGGTTCACGCACGCCGATGAACAGCTTTATTTCAGTCATAAATTCACACAAAATCCACATTCCTGCTATTATTTCCAGCCGTGGTCAAATAATGGATGAAATGCTGGATACAAACAGCAAGAAAACATTGTTTATTATTATAAAAAGCTCGAAGCACTTCGTGTGCATATAAGAATATTTATGAAAATATATAGATTTTTTGTTCATTCGTGTCTTCTGATGGTGCTCAATGTCGACACATTTTTACGTTTTAACGAAGATAAGTTGGCATATTCATGAATCGGGACATTCGCATAGTTAACACTAACTGAACAACAGGTCTTTACTTCGTAATACACCTGTCCTTAAAAAGGAATATTTAGGTAAATGCACTATAATATTTACGTGAAATATATATACAGATTAAAACAAGAAAAGAAGACGTCTTTTACAAAATGTCTAGGAAGGAAACTGTTGTCGTTATTTTACAAAATCTGAATATATTCAGTAAATTTGTGAATAACAAAGTATTTGTAACAACGCGAGCCGCGCTTAAACTGTTCAGATCGGGCAGATCCACAGGCTGCTACCGCGCGGAGTTCTGAACAGCTACCGGCGCGGCCATTTATACACGCGGCTGCCAGACAGACTAAGCAACAGTTCAGCGAAAGGTCTTCCCGTGCGTATCACAAGCACTCTCACAAACTCCTTTTTCGTTTACACATCTAAAGTCCTGCGTATAGGTAACATTTTTAAATGTACAATTGTAAGTAAATTACAAACTGCATATAATGTAAAATATGAATAAAACAGTATTAGACACACATATATGATATGGTAGTATATACAATGAAGAAGAGTGCTCAAATGTAAAGCAAACGCTGTATATTTAACTTCATTGAACCGTTTAAGTTACATGAAAACAATTACGTGCCTACCAGGCCATTATTATTTTCTGTTCAAATTTAAAGATGCTCACGCGTGTGCAAAAAGTCGAAGTACAACAAAGAATACGAAAGTGTATAATCTTTAATAAAGTTAGCCTAAAACAATATTGTCTCCCATGCTGAAGCAAACATGATTTTGTTTTTGTTTTAGTCTATTTGTTGAATACAACGTGACAGCGTGCTCCGATGCAGACCCCCAGTTACTGTAATCACTCTTCTCACCTTTCATTCATGATAGGTGTGAACTTATCAAACCGGTTTCGCTGATGGGGGAATTGGCAGAATTGAGGAGTTTAAAAAGAATGAACAAGACCGAGCAGACGTCTCTAAAATGTATTTCACCAGCATACTATAAACATAAATAGATACAAATAAAATGTTTAATGATCTCAATTAAATCAGACTTCATAGTTGGATTTGATACTTTGAGTGTAATTCATACATTTACTGAATATATTCACATTTTGTAAAATTACGAAACCCGTTTCCTTCTTGGACCGCACGTCTACTTTTCCTGTTTTAGTCTGTAATGTTTAAGTGAAATACATTTTGCGTATATGCTTAAATATTCCTTTTTATTTATGGACAGGTGATGTATGTTTGATCTGCATTATTGCAAGAGGCGATGACTTTATGGGGGAGTATGTCTGCACCTTTTGTAAACTGAAAGTACGAGCCGCGGGTTCACGCACGCCGATGAACAGCTTTATTCCAGTCATAAATCCACAATTACATTCCAGCTATTATTTCCAGCCAGAGTCTATTAATGGATGAAATAATTATTCAATGCTGGACACAAACAGCAAAGAAGCCAGATGAAGATATGTTGACATATTCACGAATCAGGACATTCGCATAATTACTGTATATGTGCGCACGTCTCATAGGTGTGTGTGCACAGAGAGTTTGTGTATATGTGCGCGCGTCTCATAGGCGTGTGCGCGCGCATTTCATATGTAGTTGTGTGAGCAGTTAGTAGTATACATAGATGTGTGACTGTTTCATATATGTGTATGCAAGTGTTTCACGTGTGTGTGTGTGCATGAGTGAAGTTTGATTTAAGCCCTATACGGCGCCTCACAGTTTAGGGCATCTCTTTTCATCATTACGAACATAATATGAAGCACATATATGGACATTCATCATAAAATATTATTATTGTAAAACAAAATAAAATTCATGTTTGTTTCGGCATTGGAAACAATATTGTTTTAGGCTAAATAATTATACACAATTCTTCGTTGTACTTGTCTGGCTTTTAGATAAAGTCTTTCCATGCGCCATCTGGCGGATATTCAGTGAAGCACAACACATTTATTTAAATTCCCGAATGTTGCTTGAGGGATCTCGCGGCATGTTGCGCGCCAAATTGCGGGATCTCGCGGGAAAAAGCACGCATTCGTAATGGCGAGATCTGTAGGACATCCAAAGAGCTGAGAATCTCCATGTTTAACATCTCTGTTTTCATCTCTTCTTCTCTCCAGTTCTCAGAGTTCATTAAGCGACAGGTAGCCGAGGGTAAAGGTCGCCTGAGACCGGTGCGTGACCCAGACAGCATCATCGGGGACATGTTTAAAAACCAGGACCGGAACGCAGACGGGCGAATCACAGCCGAGGAGCTGAAACTCAAAGCAGAGGAGGACGAGGAGAAGGAACAGGCTCGGCACGAAGAACTGTGAGAGAGTCTCGGACAGGAATACAGACGGAGAGTTCACTCACACACACACACACACACACACACACACACACACACACAGATTCCTTTCGGAGATGGAAACCGCTCAGGATTGTGTCTTTTTTTCTAAAAGCAAAACAATCAGAACATCACAGAGAAAGACGGGACAGATGTGTTTTAAATATATTTTTAAACCTTTGTATAAAAGGTGTTTGGCCGAAATGGGAAATGATCCTTGTTAAAACTGTTCAGGGTTTTTAATTTGCTGTAAACCCAATTGAATAAATAATTAAATAAATAATTTTTTTGGTAATCTGTTTTCTATAACCTGAGAAGTGGCTGGAGGTGCAGTTCAGCTGGCAGCCAGAAAATTCATCTGAAATAATAATGGCCTGGTAGGCACGTAATTTTTTTCATGTAACTTAAACGGTTCAATGAAGTTAAATATACAGCGTTTGCTTTATATTTGAGCACTCTTCTTCATTGTATATACTACCATATCATATATGTGTGTCTAATACTGTTTTATTCATATTTTACATTATATGCAGTTTGTAATTTATTTACATCTGTTTATAAAATTAAACTTAAAAAGTCATTAAGAGCTCGGTCTAAGCTGCCACGTGGAACAAATACCCAACGAGAAGATCATCAGTGTAATTGAGACCATAAACACAGTCCGAGGACCTGAGCCCGTATTCACAACGCTTCTTAGAATTCCCTCAGAGAGCTTAAAAAGTCCTAGCTGGGAGTCTTACACTAAAAGTGATTTAGGAAACTTCTCAGAGCAACTCTGAGGAAGTAAAGTACAAAACCCTTTATCTTAGTGAGGGGGTGTGGTCGACCCTGTTGCTAGGGATGATGCAGCAATTCAAGGACTGTGATTGGTTGATAAAAAAAATCCATTTTAGATTGATGGAAGTAAAACGACTCAGCTTTTACAGGACAGTCTAAGTTGCACTTTTGGATGGTATGTAGCCAACAATCCAAGAGAGATGGAAGGAAGTAAAACAAGAAAACCACAGGACAGAAGAGCAGTGTTTACTTTTAGCTTAGTTAGTTGAAGAAAATAAAGCAATTTTAAAAGGTAAATTTCCGGCATCACAGCTCAGGGAAAGAGGCAGACCTGGAGAAAATATCTCAGCAGATAATCTCCTCTTTCCTCTGGTTGTGGGCACCAGTGAGAATGTGAAAAGCGGTGGAATGTGTTGGAGTTTCAAGCCAGGATGGAGCGCGGCACACAAACGGGACTCTTCAAGCACAGGTGAGTGATATCGCAGTTTCTTAATACAGTAGTGTTCAAAATAATAGCAGTCCAACATCAGCAACCAGATCAGTAATTGTTTTGGGGGGAAATTATATTTCTTCATGGTAAATATTTGACTTGTAGGTGTAGTGGAGTAATAGAAAACCAACAGACCCAACAGTCATGACTTGCACCTGATTCTGTGTAATTGAATCATTAATTGAAAAGAGGTGTGTTCAAAATAATAGCAGTGTGGAGTTCAATTGGAGAGGTAAATTATTCTGTGAAAACAGGTGTTGAACATGTTCCCCTTATTTAAGGATAAATGCAGAAAAGGTTTTCCTGTGTGTTTCTCTCTGAAAATCAGAGTAAAATGTGTCGTTCCAGACATTGTTCAGAAGAACAGCTTACTTTGATTCAAAAGTTGATTAGAGATGGGAAAACGAGCAGAAAATGATCGGCTGCTCTGCTAAAATGATTTCAAATGCTTTCAAATGGAGACCAAAACCAGAAAGATGTGGAAGAAAACGGAAACCTACCATTCGAATGGATCAAAGAATAACAAAACAAAGACTCAGCCAATGATCAAAGAACATCTAAAGTTACCTGTGAGTGCTTTTACTATTAGAAGTGTGAACTATGTGAAGCCGAGCAATCAGCAAGAAGCCCCGCAAAGTCCCATTGTTGAAAAGAAGACGTGTTGAAGAGGTTACAGTTCGCCAAAGAACACATCGACTGGCCTAAAGAGAAATGGAGCAATATTCTGTGGACTGATGAAAGTTAGATTGTTCTTTTTGAGTCTAGAGGCCGCAGACAGTTTGTCAGACGAAACACCAAACACTGAATTCAAGCCACAGTACAGTGTGAAGACGTGAAGCATGGAGGCACAAGCACCATGATATGGGGAAGCTTCTCGTACTATGGTGTTGGGCCTGTTTATCACATTTCAGGGATCATGGATCAATTCGAGTACATCAGAATACTTAGAGGTCGTGTGGCCTCACGCTGAAGAGGAAATGCCCTTGAAATGGGAGTTTCAACAAGACAATGACCCCAAACATTATTTCTTTTAACAGACTAATACTTGTTTTTCTACACTTTCTGTAAGCTAATCGTACATTTAGCTCATTTTCCTTCATGTTGTGATTCAGAATAGAATGTGCAGGGGGTCCAATACATTTGTGTGATTTAAATTAAAGGTTATGTGGATATGGAGCTTTACTCACTTTTTTCAACACACTGCTATTATTTTGAACACAACTGTATATCTGGGTTGACTGAACATGGCTACAGAAACATACACCTTAGCTACTGTGTTTTAGGTGGACGACCACCCGCAGCAGCGTAGAACCGCAACCCTCAGCCTCATGCTTGTGTCTCAGATAAGCCTTCCTGCTGCTGGACGGAAAACTGGAGATCGAGATTGATACCAAAAATATCAAAAGACATCACAAGTTAAGGGGCCCGATGTACTCGACAATAATGTGTTTGATATGTTTGATTAAAGAGCCTTCTCTTGTTTGTAGTATATTTAGGCACATTTGTAACTACACTTTATTTTACACACTATGATTCACTGTCAGTCTACTGTTTAGTGCGCCATTCTGTCCTCTGCTATAGTAACGCTTAAGCCTCTTAAAATTCCTTCTCTCTACTCTTAACAAATTTGACCTCAGGAGCTGTTTTTAGGGCTGAGATGTTTTGTGAATCATTTTTATCTTTACTAAGATTTAGTCCTAAATTTAAGGTGAAAAATTCTATGAAAGAATTTGTCACTAGCAGCAACTTGTAGGCTCAAGCTTAGTGAATACGGGCCGTGGAGTTTAGTCTAAATAAAAAATGATAATTTTACTGAATACTGAGTTATAACATCACTTACACTCACTTCAGATTTTCAACACAAAAACAGAAAATCCCCAATTTTTTAATCTTTAATACAGTATCACTAACATAATTCTTGTTAATTGTGCAGAATATCTTCAGCTGGTCCTTATTTTAATGTTTCAGACGTAACAGTGATCTAATCGTCTCACAACTCGCTGATTGTAACAGTAAAATACATTTTTAAGAGTGTTTTTTAGCTGATATGAGGAAAGAAATTGAACTGTTCATCAAGCTGGTAAAATGCTGTGTTTTTGAACAGAAGTTTAAAAATGTTATTGTTCTGTAGATTGTACCGTGAGACTGGAGATTAATGTTTTAACGTGTATAAGCCAAAATATCTGACTTGATTAAATATTAAAATCTCTTAGAAACAGAGTCACGGTTTATAACATTTATAACATCAACTAAATCATTTAAATCTTGAGAGGAAAAAAAACTATTACTCCTGACATGTTCTAAAGAACAATGAAGGAAAATGTTTTAGACTAGGAGAGTGTGTGTGTGTATGACTGTCCCCGGATTCGCTCTGAGCAGAGAGGGAGTCACAGCTTGAGCTCCAGTCTGTTTGTTCCTCTGAACTTTGAGCTGAAACCCTGAGCTGAACCCTGATTGGCCGGTGACCGGGACGCTGGTTTCCCGTTGGTCAGGTGAACTCTCTGGCCGTCGCTCTGCATCATTTCGCTGTGGTGACGTAATTGAGGATGGCATTTGGGACGTCCAGCGTCTCGTCCTTCACCAGCACGATGTCATAAGCGCCGACGTAAGCATCCATGCTGTCCTGCACCTACACACAGGAAAGAGTCAGATATAAAACATGCGCGCGCGCACACACACACACACACACACAAGCGACGGGGCGGGGAAAGATCACACACCGTCCCTCAGGTCTGTTTTTATTTGTGTGTGTTCTGGTCCTGGTGCAGGGCGAGATACGTTCCTCTTCACATGACCATATTTTATACACAACAGAGAGTTTAAACAGTCGCTCATTTTATCAAACTAAAGATCAAAGTTCTCTTATTTTTTTTAAATTTAAAGTTTTAAGTATTATGTTTTAAAGGTGCAAATCATTTAAATATGAAGGCAAAAACCAACTCCCAAAATAAACAAAAACAGAAAATATATTTGATAAGACTAACATTTAGTTTGCACCTAACACAATTAAACAAAAAGCTGGGTTTAGACTTGAATAATTAAACCAACAGTCAGATTAGTAAAATAATATTTTACCTTTCATGTCATCATTTCTATAAAATAAAAATGTCAGTAATTTTTATCTTTAAGTCAAAAAGCAATTGCATCATTTTAATAATGAAAAAATATATTTTTTAATTTAACATATTTATATTGTTGTAACATAATGCAGTGATAATTTGTTTTGTGCCCCCCCCCCCACCAACCCCCCTCCCGCCACCTCAAATATTCATAGACACGAAATTATCACAGAAGTAGCTCACGTGTAAAAACTCGCTCAGTGCTTTAAGTGTTTTTAATGTTTTTTAATGTATTTAATTTTGATGTTTCAGTAATAAACCTCAGTTCTGACGAGTCTAACTGAAATTGTATGGGTGTGTCGTACTGGGCGGGGCATGAGGGACGGGGCTTCACCTTGTCGTTGAGGTAGCCGATGCGCAGGACGTTGTGGAGATCCCGCACGCCCACGGACATGTCCACGTCTCCCAGCATGTCTCCCAGCAGCAGCACGTTGGAGCGACCGCGTACGAACTGGTGTGTGTTCTGTAGAGCGCCCTCTCTCTTATTAAACGAGTGGATCAGCTCGCCCTTAAACGCACACACCACACCCTGAAACACACACACACACACATCAACACAAGTCAAGCAAACACACTGATCTGTCAGTACACGGGTGTGTTTGCTACTGTGTGAATAAAGGCGACCACTTTGGTGTGTGTGTGGATGAATACACTAACGCACAGACACGCACACACACACACAGACTGGCGATGTGTTTACGTGTTGGTCGTAGTCCATGTAGTTGGAGAAGATGCGGACGTTGGAGTGGAAGACGGCGTGTGCTCTGATCACCTCCTCCAAAACATCTCCAACTCCGGCTGAGAAGATCAGCAGAGGCACAGAGTTCTGCTGCAGCACGTCGAAGAATGACTTATAACCCTCCCTAACACACACACACACACACACACATGTCCTGACATGATCACACACAGAGGAGAGCTCTAGTAAATGAGATGAGGTGCATTGTGGGTAATAACCTCAGCATGGCACCCGAGTCTCTCACAGCCTGAGACAGCTGGTCCTTCCTGATCTGCTGCTGGACCAGTAAGTCATGAGCTTGTGTCCACCTGACACACACACACACACACACACACACACGCACACAGTTTTTACAGCCAAATCGATTTTTTAAAAACACAATTTCATTGAATTAAAAATGAACAGAACCAAGATGGCGCTGGTGAGGTCTGTGTATGTGACGAATAAAATTTGAATTTTAAAATTTGAATAAAACTGATGAGAGTAAAGTGTGTGTGTGTGTGTGAGATCACTCACCACTCCTCCATGTGAGGAACTTTCTCCTCTGCAGACATGGAGCTGTTGATCTCGATGGGGTAATAATGATTGTACAGATGCAACATCTGAGGGAGAAGTGAAGATACAGAAACACAAGTTTAGAACATGAGGAGGAGAAAACTGTTAAATGATGAAATCAGAGAAAAACAAAATAAAATCCAGCGGTCCTTCAGGATACTTATTTGTTCTATTATTTATGTAATTTAATGCATTATATTGTATTTTATATTATACAAGGGGCGTTCAAGTCAAACCGGGAGTTGTACTGACATTACTGGTGTGAAAGTGATGGACATGTACAGAGACGACGTTCAGTCACGGTGCGGTGATGAGACTCTGAGTCACAGTGAGAACGTTATAGAAGAAGTCCGTACGTCTGTGGGTGACGATCCCGGCCGAGGTGGAGCTCTGAGCCTCACTACAGTCGTTCACGTCAACATTCAGAGGGTGGAACCCTGATCACTGAAGATCAGCGTTGTGGGTCAACTGTACACACACTCATTCACCAACTCAGAGTTATTGCCCTTAGTTATTAACCATGTTTGGGTCATTAAAGGAGTTCCTGAGAGGCCGACGTTTTAAACATGAATCAAACAGGCAGTGTTCTGACCATGGTCTGTACAATCAAAAGTCCCGCTTTGACTCGAACGCCGTGTTTGTGCATCAATTATACAAAAAACAGTGAATCGGTGCTCATGGGCTCAGGAGGAGGTTTACCTTGGCTTTACACTCTGCACTGATGAGAGTGCTGTTGTCCAGAATATCTGAGAAAATAATAATAATAAAAATAATCATCATCATCAGTATGTATTAATTGCTTCATGTAACCGATCAGTAATCAGTTGTGTAAAGGGGCGGTTCTTCCTTTGAGTCAGTTCTGTTATAAAGTATAAATGATCAGGAGGAGATGATGTCAGGGGTTCGTTAGAGCTGAGGATAAGACAGACAGTGACAGCTCTGATCACAAACATCTCATTACACAGCTCTCATCCGTTTACACACACCAGCTCTTATACCTAGCGCACACACACGAGCAAACACATGTAGCGCAGCCACATAATTGTCATATAATCACTCACAGCAGCCCAATCTACATACTGTTAACCAGCCAACAAAGGGACTACCGCGGAGGAAAAGTTATAACACCCGAGAAGTCCGACCGCCAAACAAGCCAGCTTCCCATGTTCCCGGCAGACCAAGGCGCCAGTGCTACCGGGCGAGCTGGTTTGGCAACAGACTCAACCCTTTTCCTCCGCTCATCAAAAGTTCAGCTAAGCTAGCGCCCAGGTGGGAGGGTCCTGCAAAAATAAAGAACACTAAGAGCCAAAAAAGTACACTATGTCTTGGGGCAACTGACTGTGGTTAAGGTAATGCGCTAGTGCGGTCGTCCTCCTCATACGCAGGAGGCTTGGCTTGGGGGGGGGGGGGGGGGGGGGTCTATGTAGCACAGGCACATAATTGGACGGTTTATATGGGCACCAAAAACGGGGTAAATAAAAATAAAACCGCCGGGCCTTATAAACCGACCCCGGTATGGTTTATCTTGTTCCAAGAAAGACTGTGTTTGGTTTTGGGTTTAAGCTCTCGCGAGCATTCGCGATCGCTGCGCGAGGGAACCCGGATGTTGCGCCGCGTCACGTGACCCGTCGAGGAGGAGAGATGAGGATATGCAGCGCTGTGTCAGAGAGAGTGAGATTGATTGCCGCGACCAGTGGATTACTTTCCTTTTGCTGGATTTATCTTTACTGGACCACATCAATACCCCTCTTTTTCCATTTTCGAGCTCCCGGATTTAAGTCAAGTCAATTTTATTTATATAGTGTTTTTAACAATTGACATTGTCGCAAAGCAGCTTTACACAATAAAAGAAGTAAGTTTGTATGCAATGTGTATGAATCAAAATGATAAGATTGTCCCTGATGAGCAAGCCGAGGGCGACGGTGGCAAGGAAAAACTCCCTGAGATGGTAATAGGAAGAAACCTTGAGAGGAACCAGACTCAACAGGGAACCCATCCTCATCTGGGTGATAACGGAGAGCAGGGATTGATCAGCGTAATAATGTGTAAGACTGGAAGTTCAGTGTAACAGGAGATGTGTTAAAATTAAAATTAAAAGGAGTCCAGTTTGTTCCTGAAGGCTCAGGTAGACTGTAGGAGATTCCAGTCCTGAGTTATCGAACAACTGAAGTCACAGGTCCCAGAGCATCACTCGATGACAGGACAGTCTTCATGGAAACCATCCCCAGCCACCACACGAATCCAGGCAGACCACACGGGGCATCCATGCGACGAGATCTCCAACCAGAAGCAGGACTCCAGGATGGGTTAGACGGCTCCAGAGGGCAGAGGGGTCTGGATCACTGGCAACTCAGGAGCGAACATGTATAGCTCGACAGAGAGACAGAGAGAGGGAAAGAAGAGAGAGAGAGAGAGAGAGAGGAGAGAGCAGAAGAGGAGAGAACAGAAGAGAAGGAGAGATGGCAGTTAGGTCTGGTCACAGTCAACATGTATAAGGTGAATGTATATTTAGTGCAAAGTGCAAGCAGGGACTCCGGCAGGACTAACTATAACAGCATAACTAAAAGGGAGGAGCCAGAAGGAAACACAAACATGAGGGGGAACTGAGATGTAAAGCAACCAATCACCTCACCGTCAACAAACCTGAGTGAACAATGAGAGTGGGGAGGACAGCATCTAAACATACCAGTTCACCAGAATACTCTACGTCCATGAGTCCCCCAGATCTGCTCCTTTACCTAAGGTTCATCTATTTACAAACATGCTGCGCTAAATAAATA
This sequence comes from Clarias fuscus, assembly GCA_030347435.1. NCBI lineage: Eukaryota > Metazoa > Chordata > Actinopteri > Siluriformes > Clariidae > Clarias > Clarias fuscus. The sequence goes on from CM059220.1 coordinate 31,290,535, forward strand.
GGTTTTTAGCCTAGACTTAAACACTGAGACTGTGTCTGAGTCCCGAACATTAATAGGAAGACTATTCCATAACTTTGGGGCTTTGTAAGAAAAAGCTCCGCCCCCTGCTGTAGTTTTAATAATACGTGGTACTGACAGGCAGCCTGCATTCTTTGATGGAAGTAGGCGTGGCGGATCGTAAGACACTAACAGTTCACTCAAATATTCTCACAAATTACTCAAAAATTTATTCTATAGCACAAGCCACTTTAAGCACAAAACACTTTATAGCATACTTGCACACCCCCTGGACATCTCTATTTATATTCTATATTTTTCCATACTGTGCACCTAGGTACACCTAGGCTTTCTTATATTTCTTATATCAGATATATATTTTTATATCTATATATAAAGTTGATAACTCTGGAAGATTATTGATAAAGCTCTGTGCGGTATTTGATGTAAATGTACGTTTAAGGTGGAAGCGCGGTGCTGTGCTGCATACATTATTACTATAACACGCTTTAATCGAGACAAGGTAGTGATCTGAGATAACTTCAGACTGTGGAATTGTGATTATATTTCCTATAATTAATCCGAAGGATAATATTAAATCTAAAGTGTGACCTGCTTTATGAGTCGGTCCTACTACACACTGATTTACTCCTACTGAGTCCAGTAAGGACATAAATGCTGTTCTCAGAGGGTCTTCTGGATTCTCAAAATGAATATTAAAGTCTCCAGCAATTAAAGCTTTGTCTACAGAAATAACAAGGTTTGAGAGGAAATCTGCAAATTCGCAGAGAAACTCCGAGTACGGCCCTGGGGGTCTGTAAATGATGATTAGCGGGATCGACTGAGCTGACTTTATGTTACTATAGAGAACTTCAAATGCAGTAGATTTAAAACTGTGTTTTTGTACGAGAGACAGATTATGGTTATAAATAACTGCGACTCCTCCTCCTCTACCAGTTAGCCGAGGCTGGTGTATGTAGCTGTATCCAGGAGGACTAGCTGCATTTAGAGCTACATACTCGTCCTGTTTAATCCAGGTTTCTGTTAAACATAGGATATCAAACTCCTGATCTGTGATAGTTTCATTAACAATAACTGCTTTAGATGCGAGAGATCTAATATTTAACAGTCCTAGCTTCAGATCAGAGGTGCCGGCTGCACATTCAGTGTGATCTGAGTTTGTGGTATCTATGTTAATTAAATTACTAAAACAGACTTTGTGAGTCTTTCTAAATTTATGTTTAGCTCGGGGAACAGACACAGTCTCAATATGATGAACCCTGAGTGACGACTCTCTGCAGCTAGCAGACGGTTGGTTTAGCCTGTCTGTCTGCTCCCTGGCCTGGGCTTTGGATTGTCACCGTTTAACTAGGCCTCTTCTGAGACTATGTGCTATACTACAAGAAATGAGAGCAGCACCTTCCCGAGTGGGATGGACACCGTCCCGCCCTAACAGGCCAGTTTTGCCCTCAAAGGTCTTCCAGTTGTATATGTAGCCCACGTTGTTTTCGGAGCACCACCTGGACATCCAGCGGTTCAGCGACCATAACCTGCTGTAAGCTATGTCGATAGTTCAGGACTGGAATTTCCTACACGTCTACCTGAGCTTCCAATAACTACCTGGACTCCATATTAACATCAATTAACATCAATTAACAACTTGCCACCTAACACACAGTATGAGTGCAGATCAATCCCTGCTATCCGTTATCACCCAGATGAGGATGGGTTTTCTCAAGGTTTATTCCTAACGCCATCTCAGGGAGTTTTTCCCTCAGCACCGTCACCCTCGACTCGTTCATCAGGGACCATCTGATCATTCTGATTTCTACACATTCACATTTCTTCACAACTTAAATAATTCTTTTGATTGTGTAAAGCTGCTTTGCGATGTTGACAATTGTTAAAAGCGCTATACAAATAAAATTTAATTGAATTTTTTTCCCTCACCTGTGTGTGTGTGTGTGTGTGTGTGTGTGTGTGTATGTGTGTGTGTACTCACTGTGTGTGGTCGGGCAGCGAGTCCCATTGTGAGCAAACCTGGTGAGCGTCATGTCGAAGTCAGAAATCACCTAAAAATAACACACACAAAAATAATCACAGGACACCACACACACTCTAATATCCGGGGCTTGTGTGTGTGTGTGTGTGTGTGTGTGTCTATACCTGTAGTGTGTGAGGTCCTTCTTTCTGCATGTTGTTGATGATCGTCTCGACTCGTCGTCTGTCTCTCACACACACACTCGGTCTGTTCAGCTCCGAGATCTGAAACAGGAAGAACATCATTTCACATTATTGTTATTTACACACTGTGTGTGTGTGACATGAGCGAGAGACTGTTGTGTGTGTGAGAAGCAGTGAGCTGGAGTCGCCAAAAGAGAGAGACTGTGTGTGTGTGTGTGTGTGTGTGTGTGTGTGTGTGTGTGAGAGAGAGAGAGAGAGAGAGACTGGCTGATCTCTGACCAATCAGAGTGAGATGTTAATATTCACATCACATCTCTGTATTAGAGGTTCCTTCTTATCACAGACACACACAACAGACACACACAACACACACTAACACACCAGGGGAGTTTTCCAGAAAGCAGGTCATGTGACATACCCGGGTAAGTTTAAGAGTAAGTTAGTGGATAACCTCCACTTTCGGATCCAAAAACGGAGGTAACTTTCTGGGTATGTATGTAACCATAGCAACTTGCTCTCTGAAGGTGACCTGCTCGGTAGCAGCTTCTGTTCCAGGGTCAGTTTGTTTCAGAAGTTTAGTGAGCATGACGTGCGCTTTTGATGATGATCCTGTGGATGGGGAGGTTTTTACTTTCACCGGGAGAGAGATATAAGACCGCGTATTGATGTCTTTTAATTTTCTAATGATTATTTGAAAGAGTGTTATCGGTTTTCAAGGAAATCGTTAATTTACTTAACACATCTCTTGAAACCGCATATTGCAAATGTCATAAACCGCGGGTCTGCGCTTAACACAGAAAACATTCTGTACACTATAAACCCTAATGCTCAAAGTAATTAAACACACTGAGTACTGTTAACTTAAATAATTGCAATTAGGTCAAATTAATAGACCTTTTTGAGTATTCAGAACTTCTTGGTATGAGTTTGTAGAAATGACACTCTTCAAGTTAGCTGAACAAATTTGATATTTTAAGCAATCGTATGTACTTAGATAACAGTAACTTTTACCTTAAAGTTCCACCAACTAAGAATCTATAGAGCACCGGTTGCTCAGTGGCAGGTGTTTCGCCTGCCATGCGAGAAGCCCGGGTTCGATCCCCAGGCCGGCTTGTCTGCTGTGGTGACAGCAGCAACAATTTATTTAATTTGCAACAAGTTCAACAAACTAAAAAAATTATAGTTCTGTTTACTTAAAATTTGAAACGTCATTACTTTAAAAAATTATGTAACTGATTACAGTGTACACTCGTGGCCAAAAGTTTTGAGAATGACACAAATATTAGTTTTCACAAAGTTTGCTGCTAAACTGCTTTAAGATCTTTGTTTCAGTTGTTTCTGTGATGTACTGAAATATAATTACAAGCACTTCATACGTTTCAAAGGCTTTGATCGACGATTACATGACATTGTAAACTACAAATTTTTTTAGTTTGTTGAACTTGTTGCAAATCAAATAAATTGTTGTTGCAGTTGTTGGGAATCGAACCCGGGTCTTTCACAAGGTAGGCGAAACACTTCCACTGAGCCACCGGTGCTCTATAGAGTTTAAGTTGGTGGAATTTTAAGGTAACGGTTACTGTTACTTACGTACTCACGATTACTTAAAATATCAAAAAGTTCTATTAATTTGACCTAATTGCAATTATTTAGGTTAACGGTACTCAATGTGTTTAATTACTTTGAGCATTAGGGTTTACAGTGTATAATAAAAGGGAAGCCGATGTCAAATGTGCTGTTTAATCCTCTCACACATTTACTCTGTCTGTTATTTTTTGCCAAGCCAACTCTCTTTCTTTAGCCGATGCAGCCGTGTTGCTTTTTTTTTCATTATTATTGGCTTGAATTCTTCATATTCTGCATTAAAACCTCCAACTCCGCCTCTGTTTTTTCACTTTGATTTTCCATTTTAACTACTAACCAGTAGGAGGCTGATTAAACTTACTCTGCTCAGGGGTTTTGGAACCGACATACTCATGGTATGCAGGTTTTGGGTAAATCAACACTGAGGTTAAGATTTACCAAATGGTAAGTTAACCCAGCTTTCTGGAATACACCCCAGAGCGAGCGCATTAATCTGACCCTGCACTACTCTCAGGGCTGCTGTTAGAGAGAACTAATCAGAGCACAGATCTGACCTCACGCTTTCTCAGCTGCTGGAACACTGTGAGGACACTGCGGACAGGACAAGACATCCAGGGGCTGTTAAAGACCTGCACACACACACACACACACACACCAGCCTCTACTTAGTGTTGATCTACTGTCAGCTTTCACACACCACACACTGAAATGAAATAAAAGATTTAATACTAATAGAATTAATGGCTTAATGTATATCTTATTTAAATAATAATATTTTCCGTGAGGTTATAGAATTAATTAGTTTGTTCATTCCGCCCGTATTCAGACAAGCCCCGCCTCCTATCTACAAGCTCCTGTCATTAATCCGGGATAGAGGTGGGGTAAATACGAATGAATTACTTATAGAAATAAATTCCCCAACCTGCTCCCGAGGTCTCTTACCATTTTCAATATAATGTTCAGAATTGAGTGTCTGTGAAGATGAAAATCACCGCTTGCTTTTTGCGTCCACAGTGAAGCTAAATTTGAAGAAGCTAATGCGTAAATAAAGCTAGCGCAGCCAGACTGTAAGGACCCCTGCAGGTATCAGTGAGATCCGCCTGATCAGACAGTACACACAAAAAGCTGTCTTGTTAGTGCCTGTCTAAAATGCGTCGCCGATATAAAATAAATAAATTGTATTACAAATACCTAGAAATCCCACAAACAGGAAAAAAGATGGAAAAACCAATCACAAACTAACCTATAAGACTCAATAATATCATTATTATTGGGGGGGGGGTATTCCAGCAGGTGAGAAAGCGTGAGGTCAGATCTGTGCTCTGATTAGTTCTCTCTAACAGCAGTATGACAATACTGACAATAGACAATGACTATGACAATAATCAGTGTTGATTTACCCAAAACCCGCATACCATGAGTATGTCGGTTCCAAAACCCCTGAGCAGAGTAAGTTTAATCAGCCTCCTACTGGTTAGTAGTTAAAATGGAAAATCAAAGTGAAAAAACAGCGGCAGAGTTGGAGGTTTTAATGCAGAATATGAAGAATTCAAGCCAATAATAATGAAAAAAGCAATACGGCGGCATCGGCTAACCCTGCGTTCACACCGAACGCGGCGAGAGCGTCAAAGACGCCGGAAGTCATTCATTTTTATGGGAAGCTAAACACATCAAAAGTGGGACGAAACCGCAGCACCCGATTGAGCCGCCCTGGGCGGACCAGTGAACAGCGCAGCGCGACAATCTGGACAGCGCAGGGATGATCTGGTTTATTTGCGCAGCCCAGTGAACAGCGCAGCGCGGACCAACTTGAGCAGCGCTGCTCGAATCACAATCCTGCGCGACTCACTGGGCGGCGCTGCGCGACTCACTGGGCGGCGCTGCGCGACTCACTGGGCGGCGCTGCGCGACTCACTGGGCGGCGCTGCGCGACTCACTGGGCGGCGCTGCGCGACCCTGACAGAAATAGACTCCGCCCACCATCAATGTACATTTACCCACAATTACCCGCTGTAGTTTAGAGTGCACAAAGTGGAAGCTGTTTTTTATAACGATATTGCCAGATATTATGAAGTTCAACTTCTTAAATTTATTATGTTTATTTTTCCTTCATGGAAACTGCAGTGTTCGACGGTACTTTGTGGAATTTCATGAATTTCTATTTGCAACAGAAGAGGCTGTTCAAAGCAGAAATTTCAATGACCTACAGTTCAGGCGTCTTCACCTTGTGGAACACATGCAAGTTTTGTTGATTATATTGGACAGTATGCAGGTAATCTCAGATTTGTACATAATATGCATCTTTGAATTTCTTGTCTGAATATAGACTACATAAGAACAGGCTTAACCATTTAAACCATTGGACATTTTTTATTATTTTATATCTTTTACATCTTTTATATTCTTTAGGACCATATAAATAAGTGAACTTCATGAGGCTTTAGAGGATTTATGGCTCATGGTTAATAACATAATTAACCCTCCTGTGTGCAACCCAGTTTCTCTGTCTTTGGTACAAACAAGAGGACGGCCAAGGTGTTGTCATTTTATCTGTGATTTTGCCATTTTATTTCAAGGCCTTTGTATTTAGCCAGTCATGTTTGCATTACTTACAGGAATACCTGAAATTGAACTTTTGTATTATATTGCTTCTTGTACCGATACAATTACTGATTTCTAGGTATCATATAACTGTTGGACAGCTTTCCCAGCTGAGGGCGACTGGGGTGTCTTGGATTTCAATCGCAGACATCCTTGTGTGGCAATGTGATGGGCCCTCCTTATTGGTTTATAGGTAAGTGATTCATCACGCACGATAACCTATCAGAATGGTTCTCGATTATATTTAAGGCGGGAGTTCTCTTACCTGGCGTACGCCACGATTAGGACCGCCCTCACGGTGTGCGCATGAGCAGAAGGTGTGTGGTTTGTGTTTGTAGCTATGTGGCTAATGGAGAGATAGGCATGTATACTAAACTGCCGATATTTCTTTTCCCGTAGTGTGCGCAGTGGCCAATTGATATCTGGTTGAGTCAGACTGTCCACTCTTTGAAAGGTAGGTGCACGCTTCTTACGTGCTGTGTATTGCGGCATCGGGGTAATGTTAACTGGCGTTTGTTTACTACTTAGCCGTGGAACTTGTTCTGCGCATGCGCCCTTGTGCATGACATGTTTATGAGCTGTGAGCAGCGGTACAACTCGCGTGATAAAACGATTCATCCGGGTAAGTGAGTTTTGTTTTCTCTGGTTCATAGAAAAGATTTTTTTACTAATAGTTCTTTTCTTCCTGGCGCGATAAGGGTGTCTGATGCTGTGCCGGTGAACCGTTCAAAGGCGGAAGTATCTGTCTTCCGCATTGACGGAGGACGGCGCTGCTGTTTTTCTCTTCCGGTTTTGTTGTTGCGCTTTCTTTTTTTCTTTTGTGCATCTGCTCCGGGTTATCGGTTACACCGTGCCTGTGGAGTGTAATTATGGATGGCTTGCTGTAGGTTTGGAGCTGCCCTGCTGCTACGGCTATCTGCATCTGTAATCCTTACGGATACTATGTTGTGTAACTTTTGGAGAACTCTGAATTTGATATGACTGCTGCAGTGAGCATCTAGCTCGAAATTTCTGTTTTTGGTTTATTTGTTATTTGTCTTTTTTTTTCTTCTTATTTTCTGTTTGTGTTTGTTGTAAAGAGAATTTTTGCTCTTTCATTAGTTTGTTTGGTTTATGTCCTGGATGTGTGTGATTCATTGAATGTAACTCTGTCCATCTTGGGCACTGGGTGGCCGGGAGGTTGGCTATTTAGCTGGAGCACTGGTGTTATTAGAGCAGTGTGGAGTGCAGTGTTGCCTGGATTCACGGTTCACCGTGTGTGTGTGTGTGTGTGTGTGTGTAGACGCGTGTGTAATGCACGAGTGCACTCGTACTACCGGTACTTCATTTAACCTGTCCCAGCCATTGTGAAGTCTGTCTTTAATTTGGTTTTTTTCTGTTTTTGTGAGTATACAGAGTGCCTGGTTGACTTAAATTTAGCATTGTATGCTAATGAGTTTTTTTTAAAATTATTTTATTGTGAAATAGAAAATAAAATTTTTGTACATTGTCCACATGTCTCTCTGGGTTCCTTGGCCTACAAACCTGTGTGTCTTAATTGGGTTATTTCCCCGGTTAACCTCGGGGTGGCGTAATCGGTTCCAAAGTATCTTTTTTTTTTTTTCTAAGATCTCAGCACGGTGCCACACTTGGTATCAGTTTGTCAACTCTTTCTCGGAGAAGAGATATGTTTGGATTAGTTGAAAATTATGATGCCATCCCAAACAGTCAGCTGGGTGAAATAATCAGAGATATCACTGCACACACTGCAAATGCTGGTGAGAGACTGGTTCAAGGTAAGTTACGTATTACTGCATAGGCTAAATAAATGGCAACATGATTACATTCAGATTGATGCTAAAAATTTGTAATTGTAATTTTAAATGTATAAGGATTAATTTCAGTTTTCAATCTTTCAGTTAGCCTAATAGCAACATAAAAAGAAAGAAAAGGTGTAGCCATTTTTAAAATACATATAAATACATATAAATTACATTGCAGAAATGTTTTTTTTATTTTTTATTATTTCATTTACATGAATGAAACCTTTTCAAGGTAGCATTAGAGGAAGGAGATACAGAGTTCAAAGACAAAGGGTCAGAGAGAGGATGCGTATTATTGATCCAGCAGGAACGCTGATACGACGAAGACGTGTCATTAGAAGAAGAGTGTACAGTGTCAGAGGATCAAACCACTTATGGTATTTTAATCTCTACAGAAGCAATATCTTAATACAGATCCTTATATACAAAATAAACTGATCTTTAAATTTTATTTTAAAATCAAGTAGTCAGAGGTTGCTGTTAATTTCATTGTTTTCTTTTGCACTGTTTAATAAACTCCTATTTCTCACCCCTTTAGGCATATAGACTCCAACCATAAACTGATTAGATGGAGATTTGTTCTTCATGGCTGCATTGATGGATTCAGCAGAACGATTATTTATTTGAGATGTGCCTCAAACAATCGTGCTGCAACAGTAATGTCTTTCTTTCAGTCTCCCAATTTGGTTTGCCATTAAGAGTAAGGGGAGACAGGGGCCGTGAAAATGTACATGTTGCACAGTACATGATCGGCAGAAGAGGAACAGACCAAGGAAGCTTTATTGTGGGAAGAAGTGTGCATAACCAAAGAATTTAACGTCTCTGGGGGGATGTGAACAGGGTCGTGTCAGACTTTTATAGGCAGCTTTTCCAGTACATGGAATATGTGGACATTCTACACCCTGATAATGAGATGCACTTATGGTCCCTCAACTACATCTTCCTTTGGAGAATTCAACGGTCATGTGATGAATTTATCAGACAATGGAATGACCACAGTATGAGAACAGAGCGTGGCATGAGTCCACTAGCATTGTGGAACTCTGCTATGATAATTGAGCCAAATATTGTCCTTAATGTGTCTGACATAGGTGACTACAGTATTGACTTTGTTAATGAGAATATGACACAGGTCAACACTGTACCAGAAAACACTTTTAGCGTAAGAACTGCAGATACTGATTACCTTCAAACATAATTGGATCCCTTATCAGATGATGGGAATAATGGGATACAACACTACTTAACTGTTTTGGACTATTTGTCATCACAATACACACAGAAAGAATGCAGACACACATTTTTGTTTGTTTTCAAGATTATCTTTATCCACAAACTGTACGTTTTACAAACTTTGTAAAACAGAACTTTTTAATAAATCTGTTTTTATGGAACATTTTGTTTTAAATGTCTTACTTCACAGTGAATACTTCTTGAAAAACTACATGTTGAATACTCTTTATACTTTACACTTTATATACTATACTTTATACTTTAAGCCAAAAGTAGCTTTTTAAAACATGCATTTTTTGCTTTCCATAACAATAATTGTCATTTGAACATTACTGAACATTACATTTTTTTAAATATGTTAATTTGTTATTAATGAATATCATATTAATGAAAGATATAGCCTTGTTTATAAAATCAAAAAATGCTACATTTGAGAAATTCTGGTAACAAAACCGAGAACAAGATCATGAGAAATTAACTGATAATATCAGATAATAACAATATTGTGAAATATTAACAAAATTGTACTAAATTTAAACTTTTCCAAACCCCAACGAGCCTTTTTTACGGCTTCAGTTAGTATATTTTCTAATTCAGTTTCATCTTTTACACCTCTTGGTAAGAATAGAACCATTGAACATGTTGATGCAGAAGGAAGTCTTCTACAACCATTGTCTTGTGTATAAAAGTCAATCTCTGCTTTCTTGTGAAAACCCAGGGGAGGGAGACAATCAGCACCAGACAGGAATGTCAGAAGATCCTCAAAAGTCAAAGGAGATGCTCTTTCTGTTGTATGTACATAGAACATCAATAAAAATGCTTTAAATATAATGCTCATTTAACATAATGCTTAAAGCTAATCAGAAAATGTCAGCACTTACCCTGGATGCTGTTGAGTAAACATTCCCATGAAAAGATGGTCTCTTCTTCAGCCTCTCTTCTGTTACTACCATCTTGACTCCAGTTCACAACAAGAAGGTCTCTAAACTCACTTCTTGACAGAGGCTTCTGTGTGTTGGTGAAAAGAGCCTTGAAGACTTTCCAGTTGTTTTCCACTATCTGCCAAAGTAATCCACACGAGTTGACTCCTGCTTTGAACTGTGAGATCATGCTGGCAGGCCTAAGGCGATAAAGAAAAATTAAGAAACAAACAAACCCTTAGAAAATAAAAAAACATCAAAACCTTTAACTATATCTAATTACAAAAAGGTAACAATAGAACAAAAAATATATTTACTATTCTGTGTTCTATCAGTGATTGTTGAGCTACTCCCAACACTATGAAATAAAGCATTTTCATGGGAAGTTTTCATACAAGCTTAACTATGATAAATGAAGTGTTTAATGACAAGGCTATAAATTCCTAGCATGTCAGAAAGGCCAGCAGTGTAGATCCAGTGTACACCACAATCTGCAATCCAGTCACCAAGATTGGCCTTCAGTGAAATTAGGTCACTCAAACTTGTGCACTGACTGATCTAAACATGGCAGGAAATAGGAAATATTGTTTCATATAAAAAATCATTGTTATTTATCAAGCAAAATATTTGTACATTATATACCTGCTGCATCTTGAAAATCAAACCTGTCCAAATCCCCTTCCTGTCCGCACATCAGCAAATATAAAGCAGAATGTAGGGCTTTAATCCCTGGACCTCCATGAAGTATGGACCACGCAATGAGTTTCCCACCCGTGTAAAATCGGTTCTGTTCTAAAGCGGTCTGATTGTAAGCAAAGAAAACCTGGCCTTGTTTTCCTTCAAAAATTCCAAGTGCTGATTGTACTTCGATCATTAAGAGCCCGATGGAAAGAAAATGATGTCTATTTATTACAAAGAAAACAGACATTTTTATTTAAAGTTAAATAGTTTTTGATTGTGTCAAAAGTTTTAATCAGAACCATGTAGGAACAGAATACATATGTAGACATACAGTATAGTGCCTTTTTGTAAAAATTCAAAATTCTCTTTTACTGTAGCAATTTGGTTCACATTTTCAGGAAATATCTGAAAGACATTAGCTTGCATAGAAATGATTTACAAAGACAGAAAAATCAATGAAAAACATAGGCCTGGTCTCACAGACAAAGCTTAGTCTTGGCTTTTGTTGTTCTGTGATTTTCTGTGTTTTCTTTATTTCAAATTCATGTGAAGCTGCTTTGGAACAATGAACAATTGTAAAAAGCAGTATATAAATAAAACTGAAATGAATTGATTAAACTATGATGTTTATGCATATTTTATAAACATGCCTTAGAAAAATATGTTACTGGTGTGTATCTTGAGACAAACTAATAACACTGACATATTTTAAGAGCTGTCAGTCCAAGTTATTTTCATTTCAGACAGCTCAAATGTGGCATATGTCACGACACGCCAGATCTCGCCCGCAACATAAGCACCTTCGCAAGTAGTTTAATGCACTCCTGTTCCAGCTCCGCGCCGCCTCTTGTTTTTTGCCGCCTCAGTCACGGCTCGAACTCACCTGCCGCTGCTTCGGATTAATCAGTCAGGTGTATTTAAGGCGCTGCAGGACAACCACGTATTGCCAGATTATTGTGCCGTTCATGCCTTTATTCTCGCGTTTATTTTGACCCGTCCCTCCAGTTTGTGGTCGAAGTGGACGCATCGGAAACAGGTGTTGGAGCCATTCTTTCCCAAAGGTCCTTCAAGGATAATAAACTTCACCCCTGTTCTTTCCTCTCTCGTCGACTTTCGCCGTCTGAATGCAATTATGGCATCGGAGACCGAGAGCTATTGGCCATCAAGTTTGCACTTGAAGAATGGAGACACTGGCTGGAGGGGGCAGAACATCCATTCTTGGTCTGGACCGACCATAGAAACTTGGAGTACTTAGGGTCAGCCAAGCGACTTAATTCTCGTCAGGCACGATGGTCCTTGTTCTTTTCCCGGTTCAACTTTACATTGTCCTACCGCCCGGGTTCTAAGAACACCAAGCCAGACGCCCTTTCCCGACAGTTCTCTCCCTCTATGGATTCCCCCCCTCAGGAAACCATCCTTCCCCCACATTGTCTGGTGGCGGATACTCGCCTAGAAATAGAAAACCTGGTGCTACGTGCGCTCGAACACGAGCCAGGTCCAAGTAACGTTCCCCCCAACCGACTCTTTGTCCCAAGCCCTCTCCGTTCCGCTGTATTAGACTGGGCCCACAGCTCCAAGTTGGCATGCCACCCGGGCATAGCCCGCACTCTTTCTTTCGTTGAGCAACGTTTCTGGTGGCCAACTGTTAAGGAGGATGTCAAAGGTTTCGTATCTTCATGCGATACTTGTTCTAGGAATAAGGCCACGAACCGCCCCCCGGAGGGCCTTCTCAGACCGCTCCGCATCCCTCATCGCCCATGGTCGCATATCTCTCTGGATTTTGTCACGGGATTACCACCCTCAGACAACAACACTTGCATTATGACAGTGGTGGATCGATTCTCTAAGGCCGCTCACTTTGTCCCGCTCCCCAAACTCCCTTCCGCTAAAGAAACAGCTGAACTCTTGGTGTCTCATGTTTTCCGGCTCCATGGTCTCCCATCGGATATTGTCTCAGACAGGGGCCCGCAATTTTCCGCGCAATTCTGGAAGGCTTTCTGTAAGCTCATTGGTGCCACCCCCAGCCTGTCCTCTGGCTTCCACCCCCAGAGCAATGGACAGACGGAACGGATCAACCAGGAACTAGAGAAGTCTCTAAGGTGTATGGCATCACGGGACTCAACCTCTTGGAGTAAATTTCTCCCATGGATAGAATACGCCCACAACTCGCTCCCCACATCTTCCACTGGTATGTCTCCCTTCCAATGCTGTCTGGGATATCAACCGCCTCTGTTCCCTACTCAAGAGGAGGAAGTTGCGGTGCCGTCAGCCCAAGCTTTTGTCCGTCGCTGCAAGAAAACTTGGCAACAGGCGCGCTCTCAACTGCTGCGCTCGGTAAATACATTCCGACACAAGGCCAACCGCCATCGCTCAGCAGCTCCCAGATACCGCGTAGGCCAAAGAGTAATGCTGGCCACACGCGACATACCACTAAGGACCGTGTCAAGGAAATTGGCTCCGAGGTATATTGGACCTTTCTCCATTTCCCGAATCGTCAACCCCTGCGCCGTCAAGCTTTCCCTGCCCCTGTCGATGCGCCGTATTAACCCCACCTTCCATGTGTCTCAGATCCGACGTCTGGTCTCCTGTCCATTGTCCCCAACACCCCAACCCCCCCCCTCCCCCCCGTCTCATTGATGGGGGCGAAGCATTCACGGTCCGTAAGCTCCTCAGATCCCGCCGCCGTGGACGTGGGTTACAATACCTAGTGGATTGGGAAGGGTATGGACCTGAAGAAAGAAGTTGGATACCTGCCAGGTTTATTCTTGACAAGTCCCTGATCAGAGAGTTCCATAGGCTCAACCCGGAGGCTCCTTCTAGAACGCCGAGTGGCGTTCATAGGGGGGAGGGTACTGTCACGACACGCCAGATCTCGCCCGCAACATAAGCACCTTCGCAAGTAGTTTAATGCACTCCTGTTCCAGCTCCGCGCCGCCTCTTGTTTTTTGCCGCCTCAGTCACGGCTCGAACTCACCTGCCGCTGCTTCGGATTAATCAGTCAGGTGTATTTAAGGCGCTGCAGGACAACCACGTATTGCCAGATTATTGTGCCGTTCATGCCTTTATTCTCGCGTTTATTTTGCCACAGTTTATCGGTTACGACCCCGCCTGGTTTATCGTTTTGTCCTTGTCTTCGCGTTACGGATTTATTGCTATTTGGATTACCGGCTTTGAACCTCGCTCACGTTTTGACTACGATACTGCCTGCCCCTGGATTTATTGCTTCTGGATTTGCAGTCATTGGATCTACTGGTTTTTGAACTCGGCTTCCGATTTTGGCTACGAGATTGGATTACGTGCACTGGAAGCTTTGACCTCACAAACGTGGAGTTGTGTGCTGCCTCCCTACACTTCCTGGTTCTCTCAGACCAAGACGCCCTCTACTGGCTGTAAGTGTCTCTTGTTTGATTATTCTCTCTGCCTCTCTCTGCTACTGGATCTACGTGTTTTCTCTCAGTGACACCACGTGACAGCATAGTCTAGTACTAGCCTTAAGCTTTGTCTGTGAAACCAGGGGATAATTTTTAAAGGGATTTACCAACCTAAAAAACTCTCTTTGTGGCCCATCAAAATCGTCAGCAGACTCTCCAACAAACTCGATACGTGGAGTTCGGTGCCATGCAAAGAAGCTCTTTGACAATGCTTGACAGGCACTGAGGAGAATTTTTGACCTCCTTGCAACAACAACAGCATGTTCATCCATGTCAAGATTTTCTTTCTGGAATTATTATTATTATTATTATTATTTATTGATTTGAATGATTTCAGAATGTCGGCCAAATCACCTGCATCCTAAATATACGTTTATATATAAGAAACATCATAACATACAGAATTTTATAACATATTTATGAGCTTATTGTATTACTATTTTAAAAATGTTATTTTAGGTAAGCCTTTTGGTAAATAATGCACTCACGTTGTCTGAAGTGTTTTTACTGGGAGAGTGCAAAATAACTGGCTCTTCTTCTGTATCTGACAGAGCCATGATGTTTTCTCTTAAATAAAAATAGAAAATACTATGTAATTAACAAACTTTCACAAAAATTTAAAGAACCATCATATTTATGCATCAGAAAATATAGTAAACGATTACTGTGATAATGAAGAATGTGGGAAATATTTGACTTACACAAAGAAAACAAAACTATATTGACTGAACAACTGTAAAAAAAATAGCTATGCCTATCATGTAGTAATAAAACAATGATACAAGAACAACAACAAACCCAATCAGAACATCTGTGCCCAAGTGTTCATTACTTGCTGATTGGATTATCCTGTAATAGACCTAAAATAAAAAACAACAGCTAAATAACAGGATAAAATCTTGCACCATTTTGTA
Source organism: Clarias fuscus (assembly GCA_030347435.1). Classification (NCBI taxonomy): domain Eukaryota; kingdom Metazoa; phylum Chordata; class Actinopteri; order Siluriformes; family Clariidae; genus Clarias; species Clarias fuscus. The sequence continues at coordinate 31,305,882 of CM059220.1, forward strand.
ATTTGACATAGCAAAGTGACCTTGAGTGAAATCCAGGCAAAAGTCACATGATCAAATTACAAGATTCTGAGCATTAAACTTTGGCACAACTATAAAATGACAGTAATAGGTGTGTGTTTATTGCTATAAATGATAGTTTATATAATAGATTTTTAGATACAATAGTGTTCTAATATGGGGCGCAAATTTAAATTTTACTGTATCAGCCTTACCTTTACATGCATTTCGGGAAACACTAGACAAAATCTACAATTCATTTAACATTTAACAAGAAAATTATTAAAACTGTAAGGAAAATGCCTTTAAATGATGCCAGAATCTATAGTACTTACATCAGGCGTTCCTGCATTGATCCATTCAACATGCAACAGAGGACCATCATTGTCCTGCATATTATCATATACATTTTAGCTTTTCAAGAAATATCATAATTTTGTATAATTACTATTAAGTAATGGTGGGTGCAGAGTAGTACCATAGCAGGTGTGTGGGGTGGCGATGATGGCTGGAACTGAGTTGGTACTATAGCGGGTGTCTGGGCTGGTGATGATGGCTGGACATAATGTTGTGCTACGGCTGGTGATGATGGCTGGACATGATGTAGTGCTACAGATGGTGTCTGGACTGATGATGATGGCTGCAAATTAGTTGGTACTATAGCTGGTATCTGGGCTGGTGATGATGGCTGGATATGATGTAGTGCTACAGCTAGTGTCTGGGCTGGTGATGATGGCTGGATATGATGTAGTGCTACAGATGGTGTCTGGACTGGTGATGATGGCTGCAAATTAGTTGGTACTATAGCTGGTGTCTGTTCTGGTGATGATGGTATCAGGTGTGTTGAGTTCTTAAAGAAAGAAGCGATAACAAGAAACACAGTGCACATAATAAATAAATCTAAAGTGTGTAATATAGAATGCTTTAATTTAGTTTGTTTTACTTTTATTTTAATTTTTATTATGATTAGCACCTACTGTTACTATTGTTACTATAAATACTATTGTTTTCCTTAAAATTACATGTAAATGAAACAAATAAATAATCTGTCCATATATTTTCAAAATGTCAAACCTTACCTGATCAAGCTGAGACAGGTTAACAGAAGGTTTTATGTAAATGACTCTGTCCTTAAAAAGCACGCACAGAACTGAACCATTCATTTCAGTTCTGCTTTCCAGTGCAGGTTTTACAAGATGTGTGTTCTATGCTCTCAGGATCTCTATTCTTAAACAGAAAATAAAAGATTAATTGCAGATTTTATACAGACCCCACCCACCCTTTTGATGTACTTATTCTGTGCTGTTCTGAAGTTTCGATTCATATATGGAACGAATGTGCTCCAAGACTTCTTGCGCAGTCCAACTTTTTTGGAATTGGACACCACTTATAATATAGCCATCATTCAAACGCTGCACTCTTGCCATTCCTCTTGGGACAACAGAGGTCTCAGGAGAGGTCAAAAGACACACTTCTCTACAAAAAGGAGCACCTGCCCTTCTACGGCACCTAAAATATCAAAACTATAGTTTGAAGTCATTTTTTTCTCTCATGCTGTAAACTACTGTACATCATTCTAATAATAAATTTGGCCGCATCAGTTACTTTATTAGGACCTTATTGCTTATTAATTATAACGAATACTTGGAATAACCAGAAGAACAGGTTAACAGAATGTAAATAATTTGCTAGTTACACAATTTTCCAAGTAATGTTTTACTCTTATATATTTACATTTATACAACAGTATATTGCGATATTGCTTTAGTATATTTATATAGTTTACCTTCTTCTCATGTTAATGGACCCACGTGAAGCCTCACCACAGAAGTTCCTTATGAACTGAAATGCTGGTCTTGATTGTGTTACTGGTCTTGTTTGTGGTAAAACTTGAGGATTAAAAAGGCTTCTAACCTCATTTTCTGTATGTTGTGAAGTGTTTCTAGTTTCCAAAGCCTCGTCAATTTTATTTAAAATGTCAGGACTGTTTAATATGGTTTCCACTATGCGCCTCGCCATGCCTGGTTTGTATTTGCGCATTGTAATTGTGGGTAAATGTACATTGATGGTGGGCGGAGTCTATTTCTATCAGGGTCGCGCAGCGCCGCCCAGTGAGTTGCGCAGGATTGTGATTCGGGCAGCGCTGCTCAAGTTGGTCCGCGCTGCGCGACTGAAACTGGTTCGCGCTGCGCGATCCACTGGGCTGCGCAAATAAACCAGATCATCTCTGCGCTGGATTCTAGAGAGAAATGTGCTGGCCAGTGTCAGAAGGCTGGGTCTCAGTCACAGGTCATGGGTCTTGCAACAGGACAATGACCCAAAACACACAGCTAAAAACACCCAAGAATGGCTAAGAGGAAAACATTGGACTATTCTAAAGTGGCCTTCTATGAGCCCTGACTTCAATCCTATTGAGCATCTTTGGAAGGAGCTGAAACATGCTGTCTGGAAAAGGCATCCTTCAAACCGGAAACAACTGGAGCAGCTTGCTCATGAGGAGTGGGCCAAAATACCGGCAGAGAGGTGCAGAAGTCTCATGGACAGTTACAGGAATCGTTTGATTGCAGTGATTGCCTTAAAGGGTTGTGCAACAAACTATTAAGTTAGGGGTACCATCATTTTTGTCCTGGCTTGTTCCATGAGTTCATTTTTTAAAATAATTCCGTTGAAGCATGGTTGAAAAGCAATGTCAGACTTTCATTGGTTAACATTCATAGAATTCTTATTTATTATTACTTTTGTCAGATTAAAGTTATTTCTGTGATCATTGTGAGTTTTTCTTTCATTGACCGAAGGGTACCAACAATTTTGTCCACGTGTGTAAATGTTTATATTTTGTAATGGGTTTGACGAGCAGAGAGAGAGCACGGGAACCAGATTCCACAAATACGACCAGTCATTATTTAAGAACAACATTCAGCAGTTAAACGTACGCAGTCTTAGTGGAATTAGCAGAACAGTCGTTTCGGTGGCACCTAGGTGAGTGGCGCGGGTTGACGGGTTGTTGCTCAGTGAATGCAGTGTCCTCTGGGTCGTGACAAGAAGCGCAGCAAGCAGGTGAGGCGAGACAGGCAGCTTCCTTCTTGGCGAAACAGTATTGGAGTTTGCGGAGACACAACATGTATGGGTGTGTATGAGTTCGCCACTTGTGAAGCTGTGTGTGTGAGTGGTTCGAGCGAGCAGGTTTAAATAAGGTGTGCACACTGGCTGTAAGCCCACCATCACATTTTGTAAATAAATATCAGAAATAAAATGTAAAGCAAATTTATAATATTTCAGATATTATCTATGTAAATATCACCAACATGTAATAAAAAAAAAAAACATATACACGGGTCTAATGACGCCTCAGTGCTCCAATTCAGACCGTCACGATGTGTTTACAGTTCAGTTCCTACCTATTAAGTAACTGGTTCAGTGTCTTATGGCCCATTCTCGCCATCCATGACCATGACATGAAAAGAAATCCTCTGAAATCCCCTGGAATCGCTGAGGTATCCTCTGATCTGCATGATGTTCCTGATTTTAAGTCTTAGCAAGAAACCTGACCTATGGATGTGGTCACAATACTACAAGCACGGAATCTGTTGTAGAATTGAGGTTAACTGAAAGCAGCTTTAAAGATGTTTAAATCCAATAATTGAGTTCAACTATCTTGAATACAAAATCTCATCCAAAATTAATTAACCAAATCAAAGGTTACTAGAAATCATTGCATGCAGCATTAACTCTATTTAGCAGTTGCATAACACTAGAAGTATCAGTGAAATTGGTCTGTAATTAAATTGGTGCATCTTTAACATAGACTGCGGTACAGCTCTAACTTGTGCCGGAACCATCTAAATCATGACAGACATCTTTAATCTGTCCCTACGTCAATCAACAGTGCCTACTTGCTTTAAATCAACCTCCATTGTGCCTGTGCCTAAACACTCCAAACCTATGTGCCTTAATGATTACCGCCCATTAGCACTGACACCAATACTCATGAAGTGCTTTGAGCGGCTTGTCCTAGCACATCTAAGAAAAGCCTTCCACCCACATTGGACCCTCATCAGTTCGCCTACCGGGAGAATAGGAGCATTGAAGATGCTGTTTCCCTAACTCTACACAAGGTACTTTCTCACCTGGATAATAAGAACACTTACACAAGAATGTTGTTCATGGATTTCAGCTCAGCGTTCAACACAGTCATCCCCTCCAGGCTGATTAGTAAGCTTACTGATCTCAGAATCAACACTTCTCTATGCAGCTGGATACTGGATTTTCCGACCAACAGACCACAGAATGTTAAAGCTAATAACGTTCTCTCCTCAACCATCATCCTGAACACTGGCGTGCCACAAGGCTGTGTACTGAGCCCCTTCCTGTTTTCACTGTACACACATGACTGCAGCCCTATGCATGGTTCTAATACCATAATTAAGTTTGCAGATGACACGACAGTGATTGGCCTCATCAGTGACAATGATGAGACTAACTACAGGGCAGAGGTAAAGCACTTGGCCGAGTGGTGTGCTGACAACCACTTGCTGTGCAGTAGAGAGCATCCTAACCAGCTGTATTACAGTCTGGTATGGTAACTGCTCTGTCTTGGACCGTAAATCCATTCAAAGGGTGGTAAAATCCGCCCAGCGCATCATTGGGACCCCACTTCCTGTCATTGAGGAAGTCTACAAGAAGAGGTGTCTGCGTAGAGCACGAAGCATCGTGAAGGACACCTATCACCCTGCACATGAACTGTTTTCTCTCCTTCCCTCTGGAAAAAGGCTCAGATGCCTAAAAGCCAAGAGCAGCAGGCTGAGGAACAGTTTTTACCCCACAGTGGTTACCTTATTTAACACAACTTCACTGACCCCCTTACATGGACGGTACCACCATCACTGATAACCCAACATTCCTGTTTAATACCTCTGTAAATACTTCATGTTCATTCATTTGTACAGTCTGCACATGGACAGTATACTAATATGTGTATATTCATATATGTAGATGTGTGTATAGGTATACTCTGCATTTCCATCCAGCGGCTAAATTACTCATATTTATTCATATGTATATTCATACTATTGCACATAATGTAAATTCACCTATATATAGTTTCTGTATATCTTTATTCCACATATTTATAATTAGACATATCTGTAGATTTACAATTCTTCTGTACATTAATTTATCCATCTTTGCTCACTTTACACTGTATATTCATGTACATATATATATATTTTTTCTTTCTGTAATACAATTTATACATAGACCTTACTTTTACCATATAAGTTTTATAGATCTGTATATATGTTTATATTGCACTGCTAACTTGCACTTCTGGTTAGATGCTAACTGCATTTCGTTGCCTTGTAACTATGTGCAATGACAATAAAGTTGAATCTAATCTAATCTAAATAAATAACAACAGTAAGAGGGCCAACAATGCAAAATGCACAACATACCACAACGGTTAGGTGCACGAGATTTTGCTACATAGCTCATACACACTTGGACATGTACATGTGAAACCTGGTAAACAGTTTGAGCTCATCAAGCTGAACAATTTTTGTACCGCATGTCATTATTAGGAGCCTCCACCAGAGGTCACTGTCTCCATGTCTGTAGTTCTTGTTGGTTGACTCAGTTTCCCAGAAGGCACCTCAGTCAGGTGATGAGTGCTCACCTGGACTGAGGTGCCTCATTAAAGTCTCTATAAATAGCAGTTTGTTCTGGGAAACTGGGTCGAGCATTGTTTGTCTGTAGGTTTGTTTGTTTGGTTGGTTATGTTTGTTTTTGTTTGTTTTTGTAATTACCGTCATGTGGGCATTCCTTTTTGTTTGTTTAAGTTTATATTTTAGTTATATTGTTTTACCTTTGTTTAAAGAGGGCTCTAGTTGTGTTTTCCTTATGTTCCTTGTGTTGATGGATTCATGGAGCTGTCCTGTTCAGTGTTTAGCTAGGCTGTGTCTCCTCCTGTGTAAGTAATGTTCTGTCTTCTGGTTTAATTCTTTGTCTGTGTAGTTTTGTGTAGCCACATGAGGGTCTAGCCGCTAGCAGGGTTAGCCGCTAGTAGGCCTTAATTGCTAGTAGGGTTAGCCCTTAGTAGGGTTAGCCTCCTGTAGGCTAGCCTCTAAGGGGATTGACTGCTAGTGGTTCTGGTCGCTAGCAGGGTTAGCCCCTAGTTTGGAATAGCCTCATGTGTGCCTTTCCTTTCGTGTTCAGTTCCCCACTATTAGGTCAGTACTAACCCGGTTAGCCACTAACTCCTTTAGATACTAACCTGGTTAGGTCAGCACCCAGTGTCCCCAGCATTCCATGTAGCTACTAACCTCACTAACCACTAACCCAGTCAGTCTAGTCCCGTCTCTGGTCCCGTCTCTAGTCTCTGTGCTCCTGGTCCCGTCTCTAGTCTCTGTGCTCCTGGTCCCGTCTCTAGTCTCTGTGCTCCTGGTCCCGTCTCTAGTCTCTGTGCTCCTGGTCCCGTCTCTAGTCTCTGTGCTCCTGGTCCCGTCTCTGTGCTCCTGGTCCCGTCTCTGTGCTCCTGGTCCCGTCTCTGTGCTCCTGGTCCCGTCTCTGTGCTCCTGGTCCCGTCTCTGTGCTCCTGGTCCCGTCTCTGTGCTCCTGGTCCCGTCTCTGTGCTCCTGGTCCCGTCTCTGTGCTCCTGGTCCCGTCTCTCCTGTCTAGCCCTGTGTCTCCAGCCCTGTCTCTCCTGTCTAGCCCTGTCTCATCTCTAGTTCCCCTATCTCTCTTGTCAATACATCTGCATGCACACACAGTTGCCTGCGGCAATCCCCCAAGGACAAAATGTATATCCGGACATGAAATGCAATACATTTCTGGAAGAAGTCTCCAGTGTCAGTGCTTTGTAACAGTAAAACTGTAACTTTAAGGTTTATGAAATCTTCAGGACAGATGAGTTTATATTTTTACAGTTTCTCAGAAACTTGTATTTTCAGGTTGTTAAACATTAAATGTATTAAATTAAATTAAACATTAAATGTATTAAATCTGAACTTCATTCATAAAACAATATCATTGTTAGCAGATTGCTTGTGGTGTAAGATGAATAAAACACAAGGACATGTCTGCTTCATCACTAGCTTATTTTACTATAACAAAAACACACATGTACACAGTTATAATCAAATTATTAAATAATCTAATTATTTCACATTTCACATGTTTTTAGCGATTATTAAAGAACAGAAAGGAGCAGTTACAGGAGAAGTAAGAGCTCCTGAAGCAGGTAACTTTACTTAATTTTAAGTTTGTTAAAATTCAATTTCATTTAGCAGTAAAACAACACACACAATTACATAAATAGTCAAATTAATTCACCTTTTATGTTTTTAAGCTACAACAGACCATCAGGCGCCTGCAGGAGCAAAAGGCGGCGCTCCAGGACCAGGTAACTTTACTTAATTTACAATATTTTATAAAATATTTAATTTTAGTTTAATTTAGCAGTACAACCTTTATTAACAGTAAACTTTCTATTATATGCACAGGACAGGAATTTACACTTAGTTTTGTGTCATTAAACATTTTAAATGTTTCACTATAAAAAGTAAAGATCTGAGGATAAAACATCTTTACTGTTTTATAAAAATCTTTACTTTGTGGACCGGAGCCACATGTGGCTCTTTCATCCCTCCTCTGCGGCTCCCTGTGGCTTCGGGAAATAAATGAGTGTTTAATTTAAATCTATTTTATTCTAGTTAATTAGTTTTTTTAATATGAAGATCATTGTGATCTTGTAACTGCACATTACCGAGAGCAAGGGAAGGAAACCCACTGCTTTTGCGTTTGAATGAAAGAGCCCACTGGCTTTGCTTTGAATAAAGCGATTTACAGTACAACCTTGGATTGCGAGTGTTCCGCAAGACGAGCAAAGATTTTTAATAAATTTTGATTTGGAAACGAGCAAGTATTGGTTTGCGAGTACCGAGTATCATGCATCACGCATGCGCTTCTTGTTTTGCCGCCGAGCATCACGTGATCACAACTGAGCCAATGATTTTTCTCTCTCTTGCACTGTGGAAATGTGGGTAAATCGTCTCCCCTGCTGGGTCTTAGTGCTCGTCTCTCACTGGTATAATAAATATCTGCGCAGGCATGTACTATTTACTATAATACTGTGACCACGTATTACTATAATACTGTGTACGTACACACACACACACACACACACACACACAAATACATGGCGCCTGCGCGCACAAACGGAAACACATCTTTTGGGATTTATTTTAACTTTTTTTTTTAAAGGTAAAGTGCAGGTTAATTTGTTTTATTTTTACTTTATATATTGTATTAATTTTTCTGTATTTATTTTTTTGGGCTGTGGAACAAATTATTTGAGCTTTCATTATTTCTTATGGGAAGGTTTGATTTGGTTTACGAATGTTTTGGAATGTGAGCCCACTTCCAGAACGAATTATGGTCGTAATCCAAGGTTCCACTGTAGTTGATATAAAAGCAGACATTTCACATTTTGCGAGTTTACACGGAGTCTCGGTTCATTTTCTGACGCTCAAGTTCACTGATAAGTACAGAATAGTGCCCCCTGTTTACTTTCATTATTTTACAAAATCATAAAGTTTTTGCGTCATTGTGAGTGCACTTAAATAAAAGTAGAGACTTCTAAAGGCTATTTACCTTGTAAAGTTTTATCATATAGTTTTGCACATTAATCTGGCACACTTTTTCTGATGCACACCCAGAGTCTGTTTTGTGGGTATATGCTAGTGTTACACATGATATAATCTAAAGGCTACATATAAAGGTATACATTTATTTTGCTTAAATTCGATACAAATAAGAAACGACTATATTTAATTTAAATTCTAAGTTTTAGTACTGTGATTGTAAATTCGTTTAATGTTTCACTTGTATTTCATAAGGTTTTGCCTGCAGTGGTACAGCGCCAAGAGGGTCATTACTTATTAATAAAGAAAATTATGATAACAGCCTACTGCATTTCATTCTTATAGTAACACAAAAACACAAGTGTGGCTGAATGACAACAACATCTGCTTATGCAGTAGCACGTCCTGACAATGTTTTAATTTTATGTTCATTCAGTTTCAGTTAATAAATCTACTACAAATTTAAAGAACACAAAATATAAGATGACACAAAACCCCACACATGTAGCTTTTCTACTTACACATGATAAAATCTACAGGCTCACTGTGTTAACGTTTACTTTGCTTAAATTCGATCCTAATAAAATTCAAGATTCAAAGAACTTTATTAATCCCCAAGGGGAATTTGCTTATTCCCGGTTACAGTTGCTCACCCTTGCTATCAAGTAAAGTAAAGTAAAAAAAACAGCATATCGATAAAATATAAAGTGTCCTCAAACAGTAAGTACCATATTGCACACTACGTTAATACTATATATATATATAATATATATATATATATATATATATATATATATATATATATATATATATGTAATCCTGTATTATATGTAATATTGTATTACAATAATTTAATTAATTTTGATATGATAGTATATGTAGTATATGATACTACAATTGTCATAATTAATACAGGTAAGTATTACTGTTCTATTATGTTCCTGTCACTGACAGTGAATACCCACATAGTGTGTAGGTTACATAGAAGAGTTATATAATTTTATTGCCGTTGGGAGGAAAGATCTCCTGTGACGTTCTGTGGTACACTTGATGGTAATCAGTCTCTGGCTGAAATTGCTCCTCTGGTCAGAGGAAACACTGTATAGCAGGTGAGAAGGATTGTTCAAAATGGATTGTACTTTGGCCAGAATTCTCCTCTTCGCTACTACATCCACAGAGTCAAGCTCCATGCCTAGCACAGATTCAGCCTTTTTAATAACCTTATCCATTCTGTTCCTGTCCGATACCTTTACATTACCGCCCCAACAGACCACTGCGTAAAAGATGACACTCGCCACAACAGTTTCATAAAACATCTGTAGAATGGTGTTACAGACGTTGAAAGACCTGAGCCTTCGAAGAGAGTACAATCGGGTCTGTCCTTTCTTGTAGAGTGCCGTTGTGTTGAGTGACCAGTCAAGTTTGTTATCCAGATGAACTCCCAGATATTTGTATTCCGAGGCCATGGCCACTGTCTCCCCCTTGACAGATATAGTAGTTGCAGGGGTCTTGCTTCTCCTAAAGTCAACCACCATTTCCTTTGTTTTCTTGATGTTGAGTTGTAGGTGATTACGCTCACACCAGGAAACGAAGTCGTCTACTACAGACAGGTACTCAGAGGTGTCACCATCCTTTATACATCCAACAATCACAGAATCGTCAGAGAACTTCTGTAGATGGCATAACTCTTGAGTTATACCTAAAGTCAGATGTATAGAGGGTGAAAAGAAACCTGGACAGTACAGTCCCCTGGGGAGCTCCGGTGTTGCAGATCACAGTCTCGGACAAACAGTTTTGTAGACGGACATACTGGGGATGGCAGGTCAGATAGTCCATAATCCAGGAAACCAAGCGGGTGTCAATGTCAGTTTCTCCCCCAGTACTGCAGGTTGGATGGTGTTGAAGGCACTAGAGAAGTCGAACGTCATTCTTACAGTGGTCCCAGGCTTGTCGAGGTGAGGGTTGGTTCGATGGAGCAAGTGTATTATGGCATCATCTACTCCCATGAAAGGCTGATAGGCAAACTGAAGAGGGTCCAGAGATGACCATCAGGGAACGAAGTGTATCCACGATCAGCCTCTCAAACACTTTCATAATGTGCGATGTCAAAGCAACAGGCCTGTAGTCATTCAGTGCACAAGGGCGTGGTATTTTGGGGACCGGTACAATGCATGATGTTTTCCACAATGCAGGTACTTTCTGTAGAGACAGACTTAGACTAAAGAGGTACTGGAGTACACCACAGAGTTGGGGAGCACAAGATTTCAGACCTCGAGGGTTGATCTTGTCTGGTCCTACAGATTTTGGAGGACTGAGCTTGCTCAGGCTATATTTGACCTGATCGACTGAGATATTGATTAGGGGGAGTGCAGGAGTAGTGACTGTTTTCTGTGTAGCAGAAGACATGGGAACAGGAAAGTATGGATTGAGACTGGAGCTGGGAGAAGTGTGAGACATAGGGACATCAAATCTATTAAAGAAAGTGTTGAGGTCGTTTGCACGTTCCACATTCCTCTCAATAGCCTGAATGCCTGTCTTATAGCCAGTGATGCTCCTCATGCCCCTCCACACCTCTCTCGTGTTATGTTTCAGCCTTTGTTCCAGTTTCTTCCTGTATGACTCTTTCCCCTCTTTGATTTTTGCCACTAAGCACTCTTTGAGCCTTCTTCGCTGCTTCCTTGTCACCAGACCTAAAAGCACTTTTGTTTACATTTAAACATGCTTTGATGTCCTTGGTGACCCAGGGTTTGTTGTTAGGGAAGCAGCGGATATTTCTCATTGGTACACAGGTGTCAACACAGACTGCATCACGGAGTACATTAACTTCTGTCATTCCATCAATGTCCTCTCCATGTGGTTCACAGAGAACCTCCCAGTCAGTAGCCTCAAAACACTCCTGTAATGTAGCAGTTGCTCCTTCAGACCACTTTCGCACACTCCTCACTATAGCAGGCTGTCTCTGAACCAGGGGTTTGTATATTGGCCTGAGGTGGACTAGGTTGTGATCCGACCTCCCTAAGGGGGGGGAAGAGCTGCCGCACTGTAAGCTCCTTTAACTTTAGCATACAGCAGGTCTAGTGTTCTATCTCCCCTAGTCTGACAATCCACATATTGAGTGAAAGTGGGAATAGTCTTGGTGAGTGATGCATGGTTGAAATCACCTGAGATCAGTAAAAAGGCATCGGGGTGTCGAGTCTGGAGTTTTGGGTTACAGAGTGGATGACGTCACACACGGCAGCAGCATTCGCAGATGGAGGAATGTACACAGCAGTTGTCACATGAGAGAATTCTCTCGGTAAATAATATGGGCGAAGTCCGATAGCCAGCAGTTTAATATCAGGACAACAAACACGCTCCTTAACATTCACATGACCGGGATTACACCACATGTTGTTGATGTAAACAGCCAGCCCCGCTCCTTTCCTCTTACCGCTCTCACTCCTCGTCCTGTCGCTCCGTATCGCGCTGAAGCCGTCCAGTGTAATGTTAGAGTCAGGCACATCACTATGTAACCAAGTCTCTGTAAAACACATCAGACTGCACTCACGGAAGATGTTCTCAGTGCTCAACAAAGCGACCAACTCGTCCATCTTATTGTCCAGAGATCTCACATTGCCCATGATAATAGACGGGACATACGGCTTGTACTTTCTCATCCTTTCCTTATGCTCCGCTCGTCTCTCTTCATCTTTACTTCCTCCACGCCGCTTTCTTCCACCTCTGCATCCTCTTGTTGTCCTCTTCCGTATCTCATCCGGAATGTTTAGAGACCTATACAGAATCGGATCTCTAATGCCAGCCGGCTTCAGTGCGATCAGCTGTTCCCTGGTGTAAACAAAGGAATCGGCTCCTTGTTGTTGCGCACTGATCACCCGGAGTGCAGAAAACATAATTACCATTACATAACCAAGAACAATAACACTTTCAAACTGCATGGTTTAAAAGGGCGGCCCTACTTTTTAAATACAAATAAAGTTATAAATAAATAATAGAAGGAAAGTATGATAAAAAGTAAAAACAGTTTTTCGTGTAAAGTGTAGTGGTCTGGTAGTGGTAAAATTCAATTTACATTCTACATTTGTACTGTAATTTTGGTACTGTGATTATGGATTTGTTTAACTACAATGTTACATTTGATTTAATCCGCTACTACGTGCAGCTCTAAAGGAGCTGCGGCTCATTAATCCTTGAGTGAATGAACTAAGGCCTGAGGCTTTGGTCTATAGATATATAGCGCCACTCAGTGGTAAAAGCCAGTAAAGGCACAAACACAAATGATCTTGCCGTGATAAAACCATTATTCTGGTTGAGTACCATCTGTAGGTGAGTGGCACAAGTTGATGCTCAGTAAAGGCAGTGACCTCTGGGTCTTGACAAAAGGCGAGTCGAGTCGGTGAGCTGCACGGAGCAGGTGGTGCGAGGCAGGCAGAGGCAGTGGAGCGCACGTGAGTGCGAGGCAGGCAGCTTCCTTCTTGGCGAAACAGTGTTGGGGTTTGCGCAGTCTGCGGAGACGGAGAACACGTGTGAGTGCAAGCTAAGAAATGATCTACTCGCCAGTCGAGCATGGTGTGGCCTTGTTATGCTGTAGGTGTAGCATTTTAGCTATTATTCATTTTCCGCATGAAATAGTAAATACACACGTGGACGAAATTGTTGGTACCCTTCGGTCAATGAAAGAAAAACTAACAATGGTCACAGAAATAACTTTAATCTGACAAAAGTAATAATAAATAAGAATTCTATGAATGTTAGCCAATGAAAGTCAGACATTGCTTTTCAACCATGCTTCAACGGAATTATTTAAAAAAATGAACTCATGGAACAGGCCTGGACAAAAATGATGGTACCCCTAACTTAAAAGTTTGTTGCACAACATTTTGAAGCAATCATTGCAATCAAACAATTCCTGTAGCTGTCAATGAGACTTCTGCACCTCTCTGCAGGTATTTTGGCCCACTCCTCATGAGCAAGCTGCTCCAGTTGTTTCCGGTTTGAAGGATGCCTTTTCCAGACAGCATGTTTCAGCTCCTTCCAAAGATGCTCAATAGGATTGAGGTCAGGGCTCATAGAAGGCCACTTTAGAATAGTCCTCTTTAGAATGTTTTCCTCTTAGCCATTCTTGGGTGTTTTTTAGCTGTGTTTTGGGTCATTGTTCTGTTGCAAGACCCAGCTTTCTGACACTGGCCTGAACATTTCTCTCTAGAATCCCTTGATAGTCTTGAGATTTCATTGTACCCTGCACAGATTCAAGACACCCTGTGCCAGATGCAGCAAAGTAGCTCCAGAACATACAGATGAAGCAGCTTCAAACAGCCGGCTGGTCCGTGAATGGACCATTAACTATCCGTTAGAATTCCTTGAAGTGTCCGTGAATGGAACGTGATCCCCCGCGATGACGCAGTGAACAAAGCCACGCCCCATAAACGCCCCTTTGCGTTGTTCTAAAAAGATGGTTGCAATGCTGTATAATTCCGCCAGGTGGTGCAGTGACTGATTCAGTTAACTGCAGTTCTTGCATTGTCCACACATTTTTATGATTAAATCAAGCGTGTCATTTTGGAGATATACAGTATACAGTACAGAGTACCGGTCCCTAACGATGCTTTAATGCTCAGACCTTTCATGCATAAGACATCGGGCCACTGCCACTCTCATATACTTTCAAAATAATAATATAAAAACATTAGAATGTCAGCCGAAATGTATTTTAATGCTGCACCAGTATGTTTTACATAAATAAATAACTCGGCTAAGTATGGGCTATAGTCATTTCATTCTTACGAGAGGTCATGAGTAATTAAGAATGTTTTTTTTTTTTTTTTTTTTTCTTGAACATAGTGTGTAACAATGTACAGTATAGCGACGCATAGTAACACGATGCAACTTCACACCTGTGGACAAAGAGGTGCACATTCAGTCAGCGAACCCCACAACTTCTCATGTGGTGAAATGCTTAAAGCCGCTGTACTGCAAGGCGATCCAGTTTAATTTGGCTTTACGCAGTTTCATGTGCTGTGTGTGAGAGGGAGAGAGCTTATATTGTGGATTACTACTACTGCTAATAATAATAATAAAATTGTTGTAATGTAAATTAAACCCATGGGTCTCAACCATCACTAAATTAGCCAGTACACCTATTTTTTGCCCTAGTTTCATTTGGTTTTACGCGATTTCATGTGCTGTTTGTGTGTGTGTGTGTGAGGGAGAGAGAGGGCTTATATCGTGATTTGTCCTAGCTTACTAAAGCCTGGCTTACTACTACTAATAAAAATATTTCAATGTAACCCCTGGGTCTCGATCACACAATCAGCCAACGCTGTAATCAGATGATACAACAAATTATATACTCTGAAAATCAAGTTTTGTTTGAACATGTAAATATATACAAAAAAAAAACAAATTTAATATAGCTCAGTTTTATTAATATCCTGTAACGCTCCTATGGTCTTACATCGCAAGTTACAGAAACAGATCAGTTGTATTAATCACATAACGCACACGTCGTAGAGGAGATCTCTCTCTCACTCACACACACACACACACACACCGCGCACAGGCTCCAGGATTTGTTTAGTAATATCGGATTTATTTATATATCGCTTTTAACAGCGGTTACTATCGCAAAGCAGCTTTAGAGAATTAAAAGACAATTAAATAAACGAGAATGAAATGTGTGAGGAAATATGCATGAATCAGAGTGACCCTGAGTGATCAGAGTGACCCAGAGTTTCACTTCCAAGCTCAACTTTTCAGATACAGAATGTGTCGTTTTCTCAAACATGATTTTCCCAAACTGGCGTTGAGAATTGAATTTAGGAAAGCACCCCAAACAACCTAAAGCACGAACACACACACACTGCAGAGGAAAGCAGAGACGTGCATTCACACCTCTGACCGTCTTTTGTCTTGTAAATGTATTAAAGGTATTCTTCGCGTAGGCTGGGGGGTTACACACACACACACACACACCATTTTAATCACCGGACTTCATAACGTACTAAGAATGATAATGAAAAACAATGAGGAGACACAGTGGGAAATCTTTCAATCCCCACACACTACGTTTGTACTGTACACTGTAGCTGTGTTTGTTAATGGAGAGGTGTGTGTGTGTGTGCTCCTGGATTTATCATTTGGCTTTAACACAAACGCATTTGTGCGCCGGCGAGTCGAAAGATCCCCCAAAAACAGAGATTCTTGATACATCACAAATACGTGCTGTCTTGGTCACAGATTCGCCAGCAAGACGCGCAGCAACAATTTGTCTATTACTCTGCTAATGAAACCTTCACACTCCGCTCTTACTGCTGGAATGTGCAATCAGTGAAGATTGGCCACCAGGCTGGGCAAATTTAGCCATGAAGCACTAAACTGGCCAGTGTTTCAGTTTCATTGTCCAACCCCCGTATGTCGTTAATAGTTGCCGCCCCTCCCCCAGTGTGTGCGCTGCGGAGGTGTGTGTGTGTGCGAAGTGTCACATCTTATTTAAGCGAGCACTTTGATTTCAAGTACTATACTGCAGTTCACCCCCCCCCCCACCCCCCACAGAGCAATTTGCACCATGTAAGTCAGTACATTCTCTGTTGAGGTTTCTCCCCCTACACTTCTCCCAAGTTTGTCTTTGGGTTTTAAAAACTACATCAACAGAACAATCATTTATTTATATTGAGAAAATGACTCATGTTCAATGGTTGTTTGTTTCTATGACCATAATATGTCACGACCCGCCAAGCCACAGCTCTGTCTTAATCACTTAAGCCATCCTGCTCCATGTTCCCTACTGACCCTTATGTCTCACCGCCTCATCCTCCGCCCTCCACACACCTGTGTCTCATCACTAATCATCTCTCCTACCTATTTAAACCACATGCTGACACCACCACGTCGCCAGATTATTGAGTGCCTTCCATAGCCCAATTCTCCAGCATTTTCCTAGACCTTGCTTTCCTGATACCGACCACGCTTTGTTTCTCCCGACCACGCTCTCGCTTCTCGTTTGGATTTCCACGCCCACGGACTTTTGTATTATCGACCAACGGACCTGTTTTTGACTACTGCGAACTTGGATCATGGATATCTCATTGTCTCTCTGGTTTTGAATCCTGCTCTCCTATCGACCACGATTAAGCCCTGCAAAGCAGCCACCAACCTGCACGACTTCTCCGCGCGCTCATCGCCGTCATCGCGAAGATCATGCTCTCGCTGGCTCCTCTCGCTCCCGCGTTCCTGCACGAAGCGTGCTACACACAAGGCTCTCTCGCCGGCTCACGGTGCTTCCGCATTCCTGCACGAAGCACGCTACACACAAGGCTCTCTCGCCGGCTCACGGTGCTTCCGCATTCCTGCCCGAAGCACGCTACACACAAGGCTCTCTCGCCGGCTCACGGTGCTTCCGCATTCCTGCCCGAAGCACGCTACACACAAGGCTCTCTCGCCGGCTCACGGTGCTTCCGCATTCCTGCCCGAAGCACGCTACACACAAGGCTCTCTCGCCGGCTCACGGTGCTTCCGCATTCCTGCCCGAAGCACGCTACACACAAGGCTCTCTCGCCGGCTCACGGTGCTTCCGCATTCCTGCCCGAAGCACGCTACACACAGAGCTCTCACGCCGACTCACTCAGCACACGCAGCTTCCCGACATTGAGCAGCAAGCTCTACAGCAACAAGCACGCTTATAAAAACACTTCTGCCAAGCTCTCTTCCAACTCCACATCAAATATCACACAATATAACCTATCCCAAGAAGCTCCTCCCCTGCACTTGGATCCATCACGACCTCTGTGACCCATAACAGTATAATCTGGCCAAAAAAATGGATCCAGCAGAGGCAGCTCATCTGAGGGGGGCCCTAGAGAGCCAGGGAGCCCTCGTAGGTACTCATCAACAAGAGATCACGCAGATCACCTCAACACTCCAAAGTATCACGGAAACATTAACATCACTTTCTACCCAGCTACAGCAGACACGACTGCCCCCGGCACCGATCGCACCGCCTCCTCTCCCGTTACAGGCCACTGGTCATGAACCACGCCTCCCTGCCCCACCCACTTATGATGGTGATCCGTCTACCTGTCGATCCTTCTTATCACAGTGTTCCCTCGTTCTTGAACTGCAGGCGGCGTCATTTCCCACTGAACGATCCAAGGTGGCTTACATAATCACACTACTCTCAGGAAAAGCCAGGGAATGGGGAACAGCGCTATGGGATGCCCAGGTCCCTTGCTGCTTCACATACAGGACATTCACCGATGAGATGAGGAGGGTTTTTGACCGCTCATTCACAGGACACCAGGCGGCAGGACAACTACTTCAGCTACGCCAGGGATCTAGCTCCGTCTCTAATTATGCCATTGACTTTTGAACACTGGCGCCCTCCTGTGACTGGGACAAAAAGGCCCTTTTTGACTGCTTCTACAATGGACTCTCGGATTCTATCAAGGATGAACTCGCGGCCCGAGAGCTTCCATCAGACCTACAGGGTCTCATTGATCTAGCTACACGTATTGATGCCCGTAAACGTTCCCGCCATGAGGCGCGCCGACCCCTTGGTAACGTTCATACCCCAGCTCCCTCATTCACCACTCCCGAATCACTACCTGAACCCATGCAGATTGGCCAGACACATTTCGCCTAGGGAGCGTCAACGTCGGAGGGATGATGGGGCCTGCTTTTACTGAGGCCAGTCGGGCCATGTTGTGCGCTCCTGTCCACTAAAAGGCCGGGCCTCCCAGTAGTTCTGGGGGTACAGGGGGGGCCCCAATTCTAATCTTTCCCCAGACCAGCGCTCATGTTTTCCTGTTACCCTGACCCTTGACAACCGTTCCTACATCACCCACGCTTTAGTAGATTCCGGGTCCGACCAAAATCTAATTTCCACCTCCTCTGCTTCTCTATTCAACATCCCACTCACTCCCCTATCCCAACCACTCTTAGTTCAGGCTCTTGATGGCAGTAGACTCGCCCCTATCACGCATCGCACCTCTCCCGTTACCTTACAGTTCTCAGGCAACCACATGGAGACCATCACTTTTCTCACTGTCCAGAACGCTCACGCACCCATTGTGTTGGGCCTCCCCTGGCTAAGGTTGCATAACCCCCACATAGATTGGCTGAAACAAAGCATCCTGGGTTGGAGCCCCACCTGCCTCTCGTCATGCCTACGTGCTGCCACCACTGGGTGAACCTTGTCCTCCTTCCAGGAGGAGATCCCTAATCTGGCAAAAGTGCCTACCGAATACCATGATCTCCAACAGGTTTTTAGCAAAGCACAGGCCGTCTCGCTACCACCTCATCGTCCCTATGATTGCGCTATTGATCTTCTCCCTGACACCTCCCCACCCAAGGGCCGACTATACTCTCTCTCCCGCCCTGAGAGAGAGGCTATGGAACAATATATTAACGAGTCACTTGCAGCAGGGATAATTCGCCCATCCTCCTCACCTGCAGGGGCAGGATTCTTTTTTGTGGAGAAAAAAGACAAGTCCCTCAGACCCTGCATTGACTACAGGGGATTAAACGAGATCACGGTTAAAAATCGCTACCCACTGCCACTGATGTCATCTGCCTTTGAAATGCTCCAGGATGCCCGTATGTTCACCAAACTTGACCTAAGAAACGCCTACCATCTGGTCAGAATAAGGGAAGGTGACGAGTGGAAGACCGCCTTCAATACCCCCACTGGTCATTGAGTACTTGGTTGTTCCCTTCGGTCTAACTAATGCCCCAGCAGTTTTCCAGGCTCTCATCAACGACGTCCTCAGAGACTTTCTCAACGTATTCGTGTTCGCATACCTAGACGACATCTTGATCTTTTCACGCTCTGAAAAGGAACATAAGCTCCACGTTCGCCAAGTCCTGCAACGGCTGCTGGAGAACAAGTTGTATGTCAAGGCAGAAAAATGTGAATTTCACTGCTCTTCCACCTCCTTCCTAGGCTATGTCATCTCACCGTCCGGCATCCAAATGGACCCCACTAAGGTGAAGGCGGTGACTGACTGGCCACAACCATCATCCAGACGTGAACTACAACGCTTCCTGGGATTTGCCAACTTCTATCGCCGATTCATTAAGAATTACAGTATGGTGGCGACCCCACTCACAGCACTCACCTCAACCAAGACCCCGTTCCGTTGGAACCCCCTGGCAAACAGCGCCTTCGAGGACCTCAAGCGTCGATTCACCACAGCACCCATTCTCACTTTTCCCGACCCCTCCCTTCAGTTTGTCGTAGAAGTGGATGCTTCCGAGACGGGTGTAGGGGCCGTTCTTTCGCAAAGATCGCCCAAGGACAACAAGCTTCATCCTTGCTCCTTCTTCTCCCGCCAACTCACACCCCCTGAACGAAATTATGACATTGGGGACCGAGAACTATTGGCAGTCAAACTGGCACTCGAGGAGTGGAGACACTGGCTGGAGGGAGCAGAACACCCTTTTCTTGTATGGACAGATCACAAGAATCTCGAGTACTTAAGGACAGCTAAAAGACTTAATTCTCGCCAGGCGAGGTGGTCACTCTTCTTCGCCCGCTTTCACTTCACATTGTCATATCGGCCAGAATCTAAGAATGTCAAACCCGACGCCCTTTCCAGGCAATTCTCCACCTCCAAACGCACTCCCACGATGGAAACCATCCTCTCTTCCCCCCTCCCCCCCCCATGCCTTGTGGCTATTACACGGCTAGATGTGGAGGATCTGGTCCAACAGTCTCTCGAACAGGAACCAGGCCCAAGTAATGTTCCCCCGAGCATGCTCTTCGTTCCTGCGTCAGTAAGACCCCATGTGCTGGACTGGGAAGGCTATGGCCCTGAGGAGAGAAGTTGGGTACCAGCCAGGTTCATCCTAGATCGCTCCCTTATTACTGACTTTCACAGACTCCACCCTGAGGCACCTGCTAGAACGCCAGGTGGCGTTCATAGGGGAGGGGGTACTGTCACGACCCGCCAAGCCACAGCTCTGTCTTAATCACTTAAGCCATCCTGCTCCATGTTCCCTACCGACCCTTATGTCTCACCGCCTCATCCTCCGCCCTCCACACACCTGTGTCTCATTACTAATCATCTCTCCTACCTATTTAAACCACACGCTGACACCACCACGTCGCCAGATTATTGAGTGCCTTCCATAGCCCAATTCTCCAGCATTTTCCTAGACCTTGCTTTCCTGATACCGACCACGCTCTTGCTTCTCGTTTTGGATTTCCACGCCCACGGACTTTTGTATTATCGACCAACGGACCTGTTTTTGACTACTGCGAACTTGGATCATGGATATCTCATTGTCTCTCTGGTTTTGAATCCTGCTTTCCTATCGACCACGATTAAGCCCTGCAAAGCAGCCACCAACCTGCACGACTTCTCCGCGCGCTCATCGCCGTCATCGCGAAGATCACGCTCTCGCCGGCTCCTCTCGCTCCCGCGTTCCTGCACGAAGCGCGCTACACACAAGGCTCTCTCGCCGGCTCACGGTGTTTCCGCATTCCTGCACGAAGCGCGCTACACACAAGGCTCTCTCGCCGGCTCGCGGCTCTTCCGCATTCCTGCCCGAAGCGCGCTACACACAAGGCTGTCTCGCCGGCTCGCGGCACTTCCTCATTCCTGCCCGAAGCGCGCTACACACAAGGCTGTCTCGCCGGCCCGCAGCACTTCCGCATTCCTCCCAGGCTTGCGCTGCACACAGAGCTCTCACGCCGACTCACTCAGCACACGCAGCTTCCCGACATTGAGCAGCAAGCTCTACAGCAACAAGCACGCTTATAAAAACACTTCTGCCAAGCTCTCTTCCAACTCCACATCAAATATCACACAATATAACCTATCCCAAGAAGCTCCTCCCCTGCACTTGGATCCATCACGACCTCTGACCCATAACAATAATAATTATTATTTATTTTATAGCCCAACTTTTTGACTATTTAAAACAAAGTTGTCTCATATTTTAGCCAATTGATGTAGTTGGTTCAAGTAAAAAATCTATCAAAATAAATTGGCCTAACAATACCCCAACAATTAAAACGCACAAACATGATGTAAAAAAAAAAAAAAAATTATTCTTCAAAGTTAAAACAGTAATTTGTATAAAAACAGGTGAATAGAAGTTGTATCACCAACTGCTTATCAGTCTCTATCTGTTTTTTATTATTATTATTAAAGTATCCAATTTATAAAAACTTTCAAACACTTTCTTTGTTTCCCCCGATGTGTAGACTCCAGGTCGTTCATGCCCCTTCAGTAGCTCCAAAAGGCCAGCCGTCACCCCTCTGAACCAATCCTCCACTGCAGAGCTCTGGTTAAAGAAAACAAGATAATTTAAAATGGGCATTGTCTCAAAGTAGCTTTACAAAATCAAAAGAAAATTATAAGAAATTAAAATTATATTATATATAATTATATACAAATGAAAGGATATTATATAAGCGAAGCATTGTAAATTAAGTTGTATTTCTTTATAAATATCATAAACAAATATTATAGTATTTATTTTTTATTCAATGAAGTATTAGTATATACTAGTTTCGTTTGTCCTTTGTGTGTTTTTATTTACTTATCTAATTATCCATATAGCTCATCGTTGGACTAAATGGACTAAAAATTGACTAAAATTCAAATCGGGCAACTCGGTCGCTTTACTTATAAACCTTTATTTACAACGCTTCCGTTATGCGGTCGATAGTGCCAGCTGATAGAGAAGGAACAGCCAATCAGAAGTAGTGTGTGGAAGTCTGTGATTGGTTGGTTTTGTGGCAGTTTTGTTACACTGGACTATGGGAAGCCAAACGCATCAAAAGGGGACGATTGAGCTGCCCTGGACGGACCAAATATCTGCGCGGCGCAATGGACAATCTGGACAGCGCAGAAATGAACTGGTTTATTTGCGCAGCCCAGTGGATCGCGCACCGTGGATCCGCTGTCTGTTGGGCCACGCAAATATTTGGTCCGCCCAGGGCGCCTCAATCGGGTCCCGCGGTTTCGTCCCACTTTGACGAAAGCGCACAGGCAGAGTCGAGCGCGTGCCGAGAACATGTTGAGCGAGCAAGGGAGACACTGCACGCGCAGAATTGAGCTGTTGAACGCGCAGTGGAGGCACTGCACGCGCATAGAATGCTTTGTCAAACTAAATGTCAAACCACGCGCTCAGAATTGTGACAGGAATATAACGCCATAATAAGACAAACATGGTTATGAGAGTTTAGCTTGCTAGCTCCGGTACACCTAATCCCAACTGCAGATTAACTCACTCCCCCCCTCCCCCCCAAAAAAAAAATAAATGCTGAATTTATCTAAATCCAGAGAAGACTCAGTCAGATTCTCTCAGTAATTTTCAGAGGACACGAACACTCTTTTTATAAAAATACACTGAGCTCACAAAACTATATTAAATCAGTTTCTCGGGTAGTGCAGCCGAAGTTAATAGTATTTCCGAAGTTTTAGCGTCTTTTTGAGTGAGAGAGTGACGTGAGTTTTGTGACACTGACAGTAAGCTGTAACTCCAGACTTGGTAAAAAGATGATTAAGTTACCTAAAGTTACATCTAACTGTTGCAGGCGCTGACAGTGATTTTCAAATCGGCCAATTAAAAATAATTATTAAACTGGGAACTAAACTAACACCCAAATTTTATATAAAAAAGCCACCACTTACCCTGGATAAGAAGTCCATTAAACTGTCATCTTCATCTCCATATTGTAGTTTGCTAGCGTCAGTCCGGCGGGGGGGGGGGGGGGTTAAAATCACGTGATTGCTACTCAGCAGCTAAATTGCTGGCTTCTGTTAACGTCTTCTTGAGAACAAAGCGCCATCTAGTGGTGGCGGACGGTAAATGAATAAATATGGCTTCAATGGGCGTGTTTACTGTGAAATCTGGACACGCCTTCTGGCAGGAGAAGGCGGGGGGATTCACGACAGCCACACGTCAGCCATCCGCCAGCCATAAGCCATTCACACGTCAGTTGCCCGACCCTGGCTGTTTTGAGTTGCTACATCTGTAACAGAGCCTCCTCCATGTTTCACAGTAGGGACAGTGTTCTTTTCTTGATATGCTTCATTTTTCCGTCTGTGAACATAGAGCTGATGTGCCTTGGCAAAAAGTTCCATTTTTGTCTCATCTGTCCATAGGACATTCTCCCAGAAGCTTTGTGGCTTGTCAACATGTAGTTTGGCATATTTCAGTCTGGCTTTTTTATGATTTGTTTTCAACAATGGTGTCCTCCTTGGTCGTCTCCCATGTAGTCCACTTTGGCTCAAACAACGACGGATGGTGCGATCTGACACTGATGTTCCTTGAGCATGTAGTTTACCTTGGATCTCTTTAGAAGTCTTTCTGGGCTTTTTTGTTACCATTCGGATTATTTGTCTCTTTGATTTGTCATCAATTTTCCTCCTGCGGCCACGCCCAGGAGGTTGGCTACAGTCCAATGGATCTTAAATTTCTGAATATGTGCAACTGTAGTCACAGGAGCATCTAGCTGCTTGGAAATGGTCTTATAGCCTTTACCTTTAACATGCTTGTCTATAATTTTCTTTCGAATCTCCTGAGACAACTCTTTCCTTCGCTTCCTCTGGTCCATGTTGAGGAGTGTGGTACATACCATGTCACCAAACAACACAGTGACTACCTGGAGCCCTATATACAGGCCCACTGACTGATTACAAGATTGTAGACACCTGTTATGCTAATTAGTGGACACAACTTGAATTAACATGTCCCTTTGGTCACATTATTTTCAGTATTTTCTAGGGGTACCATCATTTTTGTCCAGGCCTGTTCCATGAGTTTATTTTTTTAAATAATTCTGTTGACATTCAGCAATGTCTGACTTTCATTGGTTAACATTCTTAGAATTTTTTAAAATTATTACTTTTGTCAGATTAAAGTTATTTGTGACCATTGTGAGTTTTTCTTTCATTGACCGAAGGGTACCAACAATATTGTCCACGTGTGTATGATGAACTGAATTTTAGTTCATTTTACCTAACTTCCCAACCATGACTGAGCAAAGAAATTTGAAACTGGTTCACATAGGCAAAAAAATAGCACAGATACACATGAAAATGTGTTCTTATGGTTGTTTTCAGTTGTTTCTATGACCAAAAAAGAATAGAAATATGCTCGTTTTAAGAGTTCTACATTTTTATGACACCGTTCCCATATTCTGGTAGTGGTAAACTTTACTCTTTATAAAAGTAATGATAACGTTTGTTTTACCTGACATATCCAAAAACCCAAGTACAGTTTGAAGTCTGTTCACAGGCATTCTGGGTAGCGCTGGCAGAATTTATAAACCTGTGCATTGATCCCTGGCCAATGAAAGTGATTTTCTTATTTTCTCTATAGTGTTGTTGATCCGCAATTGGCCCCTGGAGGAAGTAGAATGAGCCAGGTGCATCACTGTGTCCATTTTTTCTTGTGGGACCACCGAGAGATCGCAAGGTTCACTTTGTCTTAATGTATGGTAATATATCAGATTATTATTTTGTTACTAGGATTAGAGGGATCATTAGCCTCACCATCAGCTTCTGCATTGATGTCTTTGAAAGGTGTCTGCACCAGCCACTGTGGTTGTGTAGACGCTGCCCTTCGTCACTTTGATCTGAACGTAGTGTGTTTTCTCCCCAGCCGGGTCGTTTTCGCCGGTAGTAAGCAAAGGCACATGTGGTTAAGAGATAATACCAGCTTTAAGAATTTAATTACCCCCGTGGTCCTCGACCATTGTGTGCACTGCCGGAATCTCTCACCAATCACTCTATACACATGTAACTGGCATGGATCTCAATATGTGCTGTGTGTTTACAGTTTAGTCCTACCTATTAAGTAACTGGTTCAGTGTCATATGGCCCAGGCTCACCGACCATGACATGAAAAGAAATCCTCTGGAATCCCCTGGAATTGCTGTGGTATCCTTTGATCTGCATGATGTCAAAAAAATTCAAATTTAAATTTTATTTGTCACATACACAGTCATACACAGTACGATATGCAGTGAAATGCTTGGACGACTGCCCGTGACCCTAAAACAAAGACTATTAATAGGAAATAAATAAATATGAAAAAAAAACTTTAACTAAGAAAGAATATATATATATATAGGAAATAAATATTAGGAGCAAAACAGAAATAAATAAATATATATATATATTTATAATATAAAAATATAAATATATATATATTTATAATATAAAAATATAAATATACTCTCTCTCTCTCCCTCATATATATATATATATATATATATATATATATATATATATATATATATATATAAGTAAATTTTACTCAGAAAGAATACATTTATGAAAGAATAAAAAAATAAAATATCTGTATAGTACAAAAATACAAATATATAATATAAGAAAGATATAAGAAAAATAAGAAAAACCTAGCTGTACAATAGAAATGTAGAATTGTGGAAACTTATGTGGGAATGGAGTGAACATTAATAGAATAGAACGGAATGTCCAGGGGTGTGCTAATATGCTGTAAACAGTCCATGTGAACACCGAGGTAACGGAAGCTGTCCACTATCTCCACTGGGCTCTTGTTGATGATGGGGGGGTCTGGTGGTTTCTCTTCTGCTTTGCACTAAAATCCACCATCAACTCCTTTGTCTTGCTGACGTTTAGAAGGAGATGGTTCCTCTGGCACCAGTTTTCCAGATTTCCAATCTCCTTCAGGTAGGCCGTCTCATCGTTGTCAGTGATCAGACCCACGACGACGGTGTCGTCAGCAAACTTAATGATGGTGGTGGAGTTAGTAGAGGCTACGCAGTCGTGCGTGTATACTGAGTACAGTAGAGGGCTCAGAACACAACCCTGTGGTGCTCCAGTGCTGAGAGTGATGGAGGCTGAGACATGTCTGCCCATCCTTACTGCCTGTGGTCTCCCAGTTAGGAAATTGGAGATCCACTGACACAGAGATGAGCTGAGTCCCAGGTGCTCCAGCTTGGTGGTGAGTGTGGAGGGAATTATGGTATTAAATGCTGAGCTGTAGTCGATTAAAAGCATTTTAACAAAATTCCCCCTTCTAGTGTCCAGATGAGTGAGAGATGTAGGAAGTAGATGAGCGATAGCGCATCTGTAGAGCGGTTTGAACGGTAAGCGAATTGAAGTGGATCGAGTGTGTCAGGTAGTGAGAAGATGATGAAGTCTCTGACCAGCCGCTCAAAGCACTTCATCACTACTGAGGTGGTTTCTTCGGAACAGGAACAATGATGGATTTTTGAAGCACGTAGGGATCACTGACTGAGATAAGGAGAGGTTGAATATCTCTGTGAACACAGGTGCTAGCTGGTCTATGCAGGTTCTGAGGACTCTGAGATGCCGTCTGGTTCTACCGCTTTCCTGGTGTTCACTCTTGTAATGGAAATATCACATTTTAATTATGTATTAATTTGTAATTGTGCCATGTAGACTATAGAAGTTTTAAACTTGTTTGCGGAAGCTTTGTATATCGATGTTTGTGTAGAGACTATGTCCATAGTGAAAAGAGTGGCATTGTGGGGAATTTCAAGTTCTTTGACTTTCTGGACAAAGTCATATTTGTCTTTGACGTAACTGGGATGGCAGATTGAGAGGGGATTTAGGTAATGATCTAAATTTTCGGCCGTATAATAAGTTTCACTGCCGCAATCTGATACAATAGGCCTACCTGGTGGGATTTGGTGAGGCCTACTCCATTTGGATGGCTCCTTGTGTATCTTGGGGAGCATGTAAAATTTTCTGCTCCTAGGCTCAGTACTGCCTAGTAAGTAAGATTTTTGTTTAGCGTTGATGTGTTGATGTGTGCGTGTATAGGAATTGTACTATTGTCTTGATCATGGGTACAGTGTCTGGAAACATGGTTTTTAAATTTTTTTTAATAATAGTTGTCATATAATTGTCTGTATCCCTCCCACAAATATTGTTCCCTGTCAAATATTACGATCGCGCTACCTTTGTCAGCGGGTTTGATTATGATTTGTTTGTTGTGTTTTAGTTCCTTAAGAGCCTTCATTTCCTCTGGGGTAAGATTCGGCTCTTCTGGAGATGGTTTGAAGTGTTTTGAAAAAAAATTAAGGTCTTTTTCGAGTAATGTGTGGAGTTCCCTGGGTAATTTATCCATAGGTGGTGTCCAATCAGATTTTGGTGTGAATGGGGGAGACTAATTTGAGTCTTCTATGATATTCTTGTAGGTCAAATCGTGTTTGTGTTTTGTGGTGCTGGATGCTCATATTGTTGGATGGAATGAATGTCAAGCCCTTATTCAGTAGGCTGAACTGTGCCGAAGTGATTTGGAATTTTTTAGATAAGATGATCACATTTCGGTTCCCCTCCCGTAAATGCAGCGTTGTGGGGGAACTTAATTTAAATGTTGGAGCCAGTGTTGAAGGATGTCTCCAGCAGTTTCCCTCGTCCAGTGTATGTTGTAACTTTCCGTCCGGAACTGGGACTTAGACAAGGCCGGAATATGTTTTAGGTTGGCAGTAATGTGGGAATTTAGCATGGTCAATTGTGTTTGCTCCTTAGTTGGGAGCACTTCTGAAAAATTTTATTCCGGGACCCAGATTTGTGCCGATGGGAATTTGTCTTTTGCTGCTCTTAGAGCCCCCTGAATCTGTTTTATTGTGGTCTCTTTAACGGCCTGTGCCCGATCGTTAATGCCCAGTGATAAAATAACATGTTCCACGTCCATGGAGACCGGGATTGTGTTGATCACGGCCTCCATGTGTTTGAATGTGGCACCCGGATAGCTTTCGATCTGGAGGGTTAGGTTAGGGTAAAAGAATCCACAGACCCGGGAAGGACCCGGAACATGCGTTGTGCACGGGCCAGCCACTCAGGCCTCATTTTCAGCCTCCTCCAACATGACGGTCGACTGATGTCGCCTGTTTAGAGTTTCAAAGCTAAAAGGTTTCGCTTTTGAGTAAGCTGTTGTAAAGTCCCTCCATGAGCCCAAACACCCTTAGTAGGGTTGAAATTAAAATCAGGGCCTGGGGGTTACGATTCGGGGTCATTTCTAATTAGGTTTACGACATTAAACGACGCCTATGGTTAAAGTGAGGCTTAGGATTCTATATGGTGAACCCCCGTGGCTTTAAGGTCATACATGAGGACCGAGTAAGGTAAGGGTTGTGGAAAGGGGGTAGGATAAAAGACAGAGGGAAACGGTCCCGGGACAGGGTCCAAGGCAAGGAAAGAGGGGGATAGGGTAGGTTGGGGGATAGGTGAGGAAGACTCAATACGAGCAGACCCAAAAGCTAAAGTTAAAAGCTAGAGGTCAGAAAACATTAGGGTTATAGAAAATAAGGGTTCTGCTGACCTAGGGTTCTGGAATTAAGATTTTAAACGAACGGTTATGTTTAGGGTTAGGTTGGGGGGAAAAGACCGCGACACCACGTCATGCACAGCCCCACGCTGGAAACAAAGAGGAAAAGAATTAGATTAGGGTTAGAAAAACTTAGGGGTTTAAATTAAATTAACATAGGGTTAGGATAAATTAGGGTTGGGAAAATTAGGGTAAAAAATGAGTATAATAAAAAAATTTATAAAAAATTAGGGTTGGGAAAATCAGGCTTAAAGGGTTAGGGTTAGGGTTAGAATAAGGATAAATTAATTCCCAAGCTTGGGTTTCAATTGCTCTGGCAACATCTTTCACCTCCGGTGATCTCTTCATATCCCCGCTGGGATAAGAAGCCAGCCCCCTCATCCAAAAAAGAGCGACCCTATAAACAGAAAAAAAGAAAGAAAAAAAAGGAGAAATTAAAACTAAAAATAAAATCTAAATGATAATTAGGGGCTAGTTTCAAAATTAAGAGGTTATGGTTAGGTATAAGAGGAGGTTGGGGTTAGAAATCAAAATATTATAAACAAAAGATGGTTATGGTTAGGGATCCAAGAGTAGAAATGGAGGGTTTTTCAAAGGAATAAAGGTTAGGGGCTCAGTGGTCAAAAACCGAAGAAGTTGCAAGGTTATGGTTTGGGCTAAAAAAGGCAAGAATGCAAAATGGGTTAGGGTTAGTGTTAGGGTTAGGGTAAAAAAATCCGCAGACCCGGGAAAGACCCGGAACATGCGTTGTGCACGGGCCAGCCACTCAGGCCTCATTTTCAGCCTCCTCCAACATGACGGTCGACTGATGTCGCCTATTTAGAGTTTCAAAGCTAAAGGTTTCGCTTTTGAGTAAGCTGTTGTAAAGTCCCTCCATGAGCCCAAACACCCTTAGTAGGGTTGAAATTAAAATCAGGGCCTGGGGGTTACGATTCGGGGTCATTTCTAATTAGGTTTCCGACATTATACGACGCCTATGGTTAAAGTGAGGCTTAGGATTCTATATGGTGAACGCCCGTGGCTTTAAGGTCATACATGAGCACCGAGTAAGGTAAGGGTTGTGGAAAGGGGGTAGGATAAAAGACAAAAAGGGAGACGGTCCCGGGACAGGGTCCAAGGCAAGGAAAGAGGGGGGTAGGGTAGGTTGGGGGATAGGTGAGGAAGACTCGGTACTCTGCAGACCTGAAAGCTGAAGTTAAAAGCTAGAGGTCAGAAAACAGTAGGGTTATAGAAAATAAGGGTTCTGCTGACCTAGGGTTCTGGAATTAGGATTTTAAACGAACGGTTATGTTTAGGGTTAAAGTTTAGGTCTAGAGTTCAAAACTAACGGTTAAGTTTAGCTATAAAGTTCTAAAAGCTAAGTTCCTAATTAATGGTTATGGTTAGGTTAAAGGTTTAGGCTTACGGTTAGAACTAGCGGTTGAAGACACTGACGGTTATGTTTTGGGTTCAGGGATTGGAACGGCACAAAATTCTATTTAGGATTAAGGGTGTGAGCTAAGATTAAAGTCCCCTTTAATCCAACGATATCCTAAATGGTGAGACACGTCATCAGTAGTAAACCATAGAATCATAGGGTGTTTCGGCCTTTTATTACTAGACACCCTCCTCCATGGCGGCCAGCCGTAGGTCGATCAGTCCTCGGCCCGTGTCCCATAGCCAATTGAATAAAATGTTTATTAATTAATTAATTAATTTATTTATTTATGTAAGTAATCATTTTAAAAGTACTATTTAAGATAATAACCTCACTAATAATCTTAGAGTTAAACATTATTTAAACTGTGACCATTATAGTATCACCTGAACCATAATACGAGACGCACTATACGTATATAAAGAGATAGAAAGTGAAACTATATTTAAATAAAGTGAAGACTGGTAGATAACCATGACTCACCTTCTCTGCCAGTGTTCCTTTGTTAACACCGCTAGGTTTCTGGAAGCACTTGGACAGAGTGTTGCTCCGGGAAGTGTGTGGAGACCATCTAATCCCAGCGGATGACCCCAAAATCAGATCAACAAGCTTCTACTGGGTAGGTTCCGGAGGAAAATTCCTATCAAAATGACAGTAAAAAATCCCCAGCCAAACTAAGCCTTAGTGGAAGGCCAACCCAGCTCCTTACTCGGCATATTTTTCACACTGATGGTGGATTTTCAAGTTATATTGTATTTCATTCAGTGTGTCACAAACCTCACGACGCAAAAAACGGCACGAGTCTATCTTTTGTCGTTTAGGAGTTATTTGTTAAAATATACTCCACATTTATGCTCCCATGATGCTCTGGGGCACAGTCGGTTATGGAGCGCCACTAAGGTAAAAAATATTGTAGGGAAGAACGCCACTAGGGTCAAAATTAAATAATTCTAACTAAAATGTCTAATAAATGTGTCTAATTTAATGTTAAGGCCACATTTGCAGCCTAAACATTTTGTATTAGGGTGAAACACAGTTGCGGTCCACCTCATTAATCTAAAAAATTGATCTTTGACCTATTTAATAATTGTGAATTAAATTTTATATTTACTTTAGTCTAAATCTAATATTCCTACGACGCATGAAATAAAAAATACAGATTGCGGATCGCTGCTAAAGTAAAAGATTAATGTTTTTAATTAAGATATCTAATAAACGTCACTAATTTGCGGCTCAGGCCAAAGTTTCAGCCCAAACATTTTATATCAGGGTAGATTACAGTTGCCATCACCCTCGTTTGCCTAATCAGCGATGTTTGACCTATTTAGTAAATAAATTACAAAAAATATTGAGATTATGTTAGGGCCTAGTGACCTACGACGCATGTTAAATCACTTGTGCCTGAGCTTTAACGCTCTGAATGGGACAAGGTTGGACCAGCAGACGCCTATTTAGGGGTCCCGAAAGGCAGACGGGGATCAATTAAAGGATGCCACGGGACAGCATTGGGTGACAGGTAGAGGCACGCAACTAGAGCCTAAGCTACCGATCGCCTTTCAGCTCGGGGTGGACTGAACCTCCGAGGATGGCACGAAATCCTGGGTCTTGTTCGGCCTACTCCTCCCTTCCGAGGGTGACACCGACCCACTAAGCTAGATCTGGGCTAATCCCAAATCATGCTCCAGACGCACGCCCACTGAACCTTGACACCGTATGCGCTTACGCCCGAGGTCTAACGTCCCGTCATATCTCCCTCGCCGATGCGCCCGAGCCCGTTTTTTTCGGCCGCCCTAAACAACGGATCACCCGTGTCTCTCGGTCCAACCGTTACAGCACGTGCTCGTGGATAAGCAGCAAAACTGTTGTCCCCAACTAATAGGGTGCCTGGGTGGGTGTCTATATTAAAATGGTATTATCTTTTATATAGTGAGGTTAACAATTATGATAATCTTTTAACCTCTACCCACCAGGACATGGAGATGGCTTCCAACAAGGTGACCGAGGGCGGCACTGGCTGGGTTAGGTTAGGGTAAAAAAATCCGCAGACCCGGGAAAGACCCGGAACATGCGTTGTGCACGGGCCAGCCACTCAGGCCTCATTTTCAGCCTCCTCCAACATGACGGTCGACTGATGTCGCCTATTTAGAGTTTCAAAGCTAAAGGTTTCGCTTTTGAGTAAGCTGTTGTAAAGTCCCTCCATGAGCCCAAACACCCTTAGTAGGGTTGAAATTAAAATCAGGGCCTGGGGGTTACGATTCGGGGTCATTTCTAATTAGGTTTCCGACATTATACGACGCCTATGGTTAAAGTGAGGCTTAGGATTCTATATGGTGAACGCCCGTGGCTTTAAGGTCATACATGAGCACCGAGTAAGGTAAGGGTTGTGGAAAGGGGGTAGGATAAAAGACAAAAAGGGAGACGGTCCCGGGACAGGGTCCAAGGCAAGGAAAGAGGGGGGTAGGGTAGGTTGGGGGATAGGTGAGGAAGACTCGGTACTCTGCAGACCTGAAAGCTGAAGTTAAAAGCTAGAGGTCAGAAAACAGTAGGGTTATAGAAAATAAGGGTTCTGCTGACCTAGGGTTCTGGAATTAGGATTTTAAACGAACGGTTATGTTTAGGGTTAAAGTTTAGGTCTAGAGTTCAAAACTAACGGTTAAGTTTAGCTATAAAGTTCTAAAAGCTAAGTTCCTAATTAATGGTTATGGTTAGGTTAAAGGTTTAGGCTTACGGTTAGAACTAGCGGTTAAAGACACTGACGGTTATATTTTGGGTTCAGGGATTGGAACGGCACAAAATTCTATTTAGGATTAAGGGTGTGAGCTAAGATTAAAGTCCCCTTTAATCCAACGATATCCTAAATGGTGAGACACGTCATCAGTAGTAAACCATAGAGGGTTAGGGTTAGGGTTAGGGTAAAAAGACGTAGCTCCAGGATGAACCCAGAGACTACGTGGTGCACGGGCCAGCAACTCAGGCCTCATCTCCAGCACTCTCCATACTAACGATCGCCAGATATGATGCCTGATAGATTAAAGAAGGCTAACGATCGTGTTTTGGGCTAGGCTGGGGTACTGTTTATATTTACCGAAACTAAACGACACCTATGGTTAAAATAAGACTTAGGATTCTTTAAAGTGAACGCCCCTGGCTTCAAGGTCACACATGAGCACTGAGTAGGGTAAGGGTTGTGGAAAGGGGATAGGATTAAAGACAGAGAGGGAAACGGTCCCGGGACAGGGTCCAAGGCAAGGAAAGAGGGGGGTAGGGTAGGTTGGGGGATAGGTGAGGAAGACTCAGTGTCCTGCAGACCTGTAAGCTAAAGTTAAAAGCCAGAGGTCAGAAAACGTTAGGGTTATAGAAAATAAGGGTTCTGCTGACCTAGGGTTCTAGAATTTAGATTTTAGACGAACGGTTATGTTTAGGGTTAAGGTTTAGGTCTAGAGTTCAAAACTAATGGTTATGTTTAGCTATAAAGTTCTAAAAGCTACGTTCCTAATTAATGGTTATGATTAGGTTAGAGGTTTAGGTCTACGGTTCGAAAGGGTTAGGGTTAGGGTTAGGGTTAGGGTAAAAAGACGTAGCTCCAGGATGAACCCAGAGACTACGTGGTGCACGGGCCAGCAACTCAGGCCTCATCTCCAGCACTCTCCATACTAACGATCGCCAGATATGATGCCTGATAGATTAAAGAAGGCTAACGATCGTGTTTTGGGCTAGGCTGGGGTACTGTTTATATTTACCGAAACTAAACGACACCTATGGTTAAAATAAGACTTAGGATTCTTTAAAGTGAACGCCCCTGGCTTCAAGGTCACACATGAGCACTGAGTAGGGTAAGGGTTGTGGAAAGGGGATAGGATTAAAGACAGAGAGGGAAACGGTCCCGGGACAGGGTCCAAGGCAAGGAAAGAGGGGGGTAGGGTAGGTTGGGGGATAGGTGAGGAAGACTCAGTGTCCTGCAGACCTGTAAGCTAAAGTTAAAAGCCAGAGGTCAGAAAACGTTAGGGTTATAGAAAATAAGGGTTCTGCTGACCTAGGGTTCTAGAATTTAGATTTTAAACGAACGGTTATGTTTAGGGTTAAGGTTTAGGTCTAGAGTTCAAAACTAATGGTTATGTTTAGCTATAAAGTTCTAAAAGCTACGTTCCTAATTAATGGTTATGATTAGGTTAGAGGTTTAGGTCTACGGTTCGAAACTAACGGTTAAAGACACTCCCGGTTATGTTTTGGGTTCAGGGATTGGAACGCCACAAAATTCTATTTAGGATTAAGGGTGTGAGCTAAGATTAAGATTCCCTTCAATCCAACGATATCCTAAATGGTGAGACACGTCATCAGTAGTAAACCATAGAATCATAGGGTGTTTCGGCCTTTTATTACTAGACACCCTCCTCCATGGCGGCCAGCCGTAGGTCGATCAGTCCTCGGCCCGTGTCCCATAGCCAATTGAATAAAATATTTGTTTATTTATTTATTTGTATTAGTTTATTTAATTAGGTAAGTGAATATTTTTAAAGTATTATTTGAGATAATAGCATCACTAATAATCTTAGAGTTAAACATTATTTAAACTGAGATCATTATAATATCACCTGAACCATAATACGAGAAGCACTGTACCTATACAAAGATATAAAGTGAAACTAAGTTTAAATAGAGTGAAGACTGGTAGATAACCAAGACTCACCTCTCTGCCAGTGGACCTTTTGTTAACACCGCTAGGTTTCTGGAACCACTTGGACAGAGTGTTGCTCCGGGAAGTGTGTGGAGAGCATCTGATCCCAGCGGATGACCCCAAATTCAGATCATCAAGCTTCTACTGAGTAGCTCCCCTAGAGGAAAATCCTATCCGCATGACAGTAAAATCCCCAGCCAAAGTGATTTTCAGTGGCAAACCAGCCGATATCCTTAAACGGTATGATATACATGCTCATGGTAGATTTAAACATTTTTTTTATTTTGTTGTTTTAAATGACAAATCATATTCTGATTTGTTCAGTAAGTAATTAGTAACACGACGCAAAAAACGGTTCGGTTCTATCTTTTATCGTTTTGGAGTTATTCATTAAAATGTACTCCAAAATTGAATACCCATGATCCACTGCAATGCAGATATTTGCAAACAGGTTGTGGATCGCCACTAGGGTAAAAATATTTAATATATGGAACGCCACTAAAGTAAAAATTCAATATTTTGGATGAAAATATCTAATACACGTCTCTAATTTAGTGTTTAGGTCACAGTTGCGGCCTACACCTTTTGTATAAGGGTGGATCACAGTTGCAATCACACTCATATTTCTAATTGACGATCTTTGACCTATTTAATAATATAAAAGATATTTTGTAATGATTTTAGTCCATACTCTAATAACCTACGACGCATTATACATGATAATTCGAGATTTTATAACGCTTCTAATGTAAGAATTTGCTAATGTAAGTTAAATATTCTAATGAACGTCTCTAATTAGCAGTTTGGGCCAAAGTTTCAGCCAAAACATTTTGTATCAGGGTGGATCACAGTTGCAATCTCCCTGATATCCTAATCATCGATCTTTGACCTATTTAGTGAATAAATTAGATAAATGGTTTTAAGACCTAATAACCTACGACACATGTTCTATCCTGCTTGCCTGAGCTGTAACGCTCTGAAAGAGGCAAGATTGGACCAGCAGACGCCTGTTTAAGGGCATCGCGAGGCAGACAGCGATCAACAGAGGGTTGTTCGAGGACAGCATAAACCAGAGTGTCAAGACACGCAATCTGAGCCTAAGCTAAAGAGTGCCCTCCGTCTCGGGGCGGCCCAAACCTCCGAGGGTGGCATGAAATGCATGGGTCGTTTTTAGGCCTCAGCCCTCCTTTTCTTCCTTGAGGGTGCCTTGACCCCTAATCTAGATCCAGGCTAGCCCCAGATCATGCTCTAGACGCATGTCCGTCGACCCCTTAGCGTGGCTATGCACTTACGCCTCAGACAGCTTCCCCCCATATCTCTTATTGTGCTGACGCCTACGAGCCTCAATTTTCGGTCGTCCTACGCAACGGAGATCCCGTGCCTTTCGGTCCAAACGTTACAGCACGTGCTCATGTGTGAGCCTCGATACTGCTGCCCCCAACTACTAGGGTGCCTGAGTGGGTGTCTAAATTACATTTAGATTGATATTGGTTTATTTAGAAAATTAGTATTATTTAATACATGTTATTTATGAAAGGAGGCTTTTTTTAACCTCTGCCCACCAGGTTAAGATCAACCGTGGAGGTGGCTAGAAGACAAGGTGACCGAGGGCGGCACTGGCTGGGTTAGGTTAGGGTAAAAAGACGTAGCTCCAGGATGAACCCAGAGACTACGTGGTGCACGGGCCAGCAACTCAGGCCTCATCTCCAGCACTCTCCATACTAACGATCGCCAGATATGATGCCTGATAGATTAAAGAAGGCTAACGATCGTGTTTTGGGCTAGGCTGGGGTACTGTTTATATTTACCGAAACTAAACGACACCTATGGTTAAAATAAGACTTAGGATTCTTTAAAGTGAACGCCCCTGGCTTCAAGGTCACACATGAGCACTGAGTAGGGTAAGGGTTGTGGAAAGGGGATAGGATTAAAGACAGAGAGGGAAACGGTCCCGGGACAGGGTCCAAGGCAAGGAAAGAGGGGGGTAGGGTAGGTTGGGGGATAGGTGAGGAAGACTCAGTGTCCTGCAGACCTGTAAGCTAAAGTTAAAAGCCAGAGGTCAGAAAACGTTAGGGTTATAGAAAATAAGGGTTCTGCTGACCTAGGGTTCTAGAATTTAGATTTTAAACGAACGGTTATGTTTAGGGTTAAGGTTTAGGTCTAGAGTTCAAAACTAATGGTTATGTTTAGCTATAAAGTTCTAAAAGCTACGTTCCTAATTAATGGTTATGATTAGGTTAGAGGTTTAGGTCTACGGTTCGAAACTAACGGTTAAAGACACTCCCGGTTATGTTTTGGGTTCAGGGATTGGAACGCCACAAAATTCTATTTAGGATTAAGGGTGTGAGCTAAGATTAAGATTCCCTTCAATCCAACGATATCCTAAATGGTGAGACACGTCATCAGTAGTAAACCATAGAATCATAGGGTGTTTCGGCCTTTTATTACTAGACACCCTCCTCCATGGCGGCCAGCCGTAGGTCGATCAGTCCTCGGCCCGTGTCCCATAGCCAATTGAATAAAATATTTGTTTATTTATTTATTTGTATTAGTTTATTTAATTAGGTAAGTGAATATTTTTAAAGTATTATTTGAGATAATAGCATCACTAATAATCTTAGAGTTAAACATTATTTAAACTGAGATCATTATAATATCACCTGAACCATAATACGAGAAGCACTGTACCTATACAAAGATATAAAGTGAAACTAAGTTTAAATAGAGTGAAGACTGGTAGATAACCAAGACTCACCTCTCTGCCAGTGGACCTTTTGTTAACACCGCTAGGTTTCTGGAACCACTTGGACAGAGTGTTGCTCCGGGAAGTGTGTGGAGAGCATCTGATCCCAGCGGATGACCCCAAATTCAGATCATCAAGCTTCTACTGAGTAGCTCCCCTAGAGGAAAATCCTATCCGCATGACAGTAAAATCCCCAGCCAAAGTGATTTTCAGTGGCAAACCAGCCGATATCCTTAAACGGTATGATATACATGCTCATGGTAGATTTAAACATTTTTTTTATTTTGTTGTTTTAAATGACAAATCATATTCTGATTTGTTCAGTAAGTAATTAGTAACACGACGCAAAAAACGGTTCGGTTCTATCTTTTATCGTTTTGGAGTTATTCATTAAAATGTACTCCAAAATTGAATACCCATGATCCACTGCAATGCAGATATTTGCAAACAGGTTGTGGATCGCCACTAGGGTAAAAATATTTAATATATGGAACGCCACTAAAGTAAAAATTCAATATTTTGGATGAAAATATCTAATACACGTCTCTAATTTAGTGTTTAGGTCACAGTTGCGGCCTACACCTTTTGTATAAGGGTGGATCACAGTTGCAATCACACTCATATTTCTAATTGACGATCTTTGACCTATTTAATAATATAAAAGATATTTTGTAATGATTTTAGTCCATACTCTAATAACCTACGACGCATTATACATGATAATTCGAGATTTTATAACGCTTCTAATGTAAGAATTTGCTAATGTAAGTTAAATATTCTAATGAACGTCTCTAATTAGCAGTTTGGGCCAAAGTTTCAGCCAAAACATTTTGTATCAGGGTGGATCACAGTTGCAATCTCCCTGATATCCTAATCATCGATCTTTGACCTATTTAGTGAATAAATTAGATAAATGGTTTTAAGACCTAATAACCTACGACACATGTTCTATCCTGCTTGCCTGAGCTGTAACGCTCTGAAAGAGGCAAGATTGGACCAGCAGACGCCTGTTTAAGGGCATCGCGAGGCAGACAGCGATCAACAGAGGGTTGTTCGAGGACAGCATAAACCAGAGTGTCAAGACACGCAATCTGAGCCTAAGCTAAAGAGTGCCCTCCGTCTCGGGGCGGCCCAAACCTCCGAGGGTGGCATGAAATGCATGGGTCGTTTTTAGGCCTCAGCCCTCCTTTTCTTCCTTGAGGGTGCCTTGACCCCTAATCTAGATCCAGGCTAGCCCCAGATCATGCTCTAGACGCATGTCCGTCGACCCCTTAGCGTGGCTATGCACTTACGCCTCAGACAGCTTCCCCCCATATCTCTTATTGTGCTGACGCCTACGAGCCTCAATTTTCGGTCGTCCTACGCAACGGAGATCCCGTGCCTTTCGGTCCAAACGTTACAGCACGTGCTCATGTGTGAGCCTCGATACTGCTGCCCCCAACTACTAGGGTGCCTGAGTGGGTGTCTAAATTACATTTAGATTGATATTGGTTTATTTAGAAAATTAGTATTATTTAATACATGTTATTTATGAAAGGAGGCTTTTTTTAACCTCTGCCCACCAGGTTAAGATCAACCGTGGAGGTGGCTAGAAGACAAGGTGACCGAGGGCGGCACTGGCTGGGTTAGGTTAGGGTAAAAAGACGTAGCTCCAGGATGAACCCAGAGACTACGTGGTGCACGGGCCAGCAACTCAGGCCTCATCTCCAGCACTCTCCATACTAACGATCGCCAGATATGATGCCTGATAGATTAAAGAAGGCTAACGATCGTGTTTTGGGCTAGGCTGGGGTACTGTTTATATTTACCGAAACTAAACGACACCTATGGTTAAAATAAGACTTAGGATTCTTTAAAGTGAACGCCCCTGGCTTCAAGGTCACACATGAGCACTGAGTAGGGTAAGGGTTGTGGAAAGGGGATAGGATTAAAGACAGAGAGGGAAACGGTCCCGGGACAGGGTCCAAGGCAAGGAAAGAGGGGGGTAGGGTAGGTTGGGGGATAGGTGAGGAAGACTCAGTGTCCTGCAGACCTGTAAGCTAAAGTTAAAAGCCAGAGGTCAGAAAACGTTAGGGTTATAGAAAATAAGGGTTCTGCTGACCTAGGGTTCTAGAATTTAGATTTTAAACGAACGGTTATGTTTAGGGTTAAGGTTTAGGTCTAGAGTTCAAAACTAATGGTTATGTTTAGCTATAAAGTTCTAAAAGCTACGTTCCTAATTAATGGTTATGATTAGGTTAGAGGTTTAGGTCTACGGTTCGAAACTAACGGTTAAAGACACTCCCGGTTATGTTTTGGGTTCAGGGATTGGAACGCCACAAAATTCTATTTAGGATTAAGGGTGTGAGCTAAGATTAAGATTCCCTTCAATCCAACGATATCCTAAATGGTGAGACACGTCATCAGTAGTAAACCATAGAATCATAGGGTGTTTCGGCCTTTTATTACTAGACACCCTCCTCCATGGCGGCCAGCCGTAGGTCGATCAGTCCTCGGCCCGTGTCCCATAGCCAATTGAATAAAATATTTGTTTATTTATTTATTTGTATTAGTTTATTTAATTAGGTAAGTGAATATTTTTAAAGTATTATTTGAGATAATAGCATCACTAATAATCTTAGAGTTAAACATTATTTAAACTGAGATCATTATAATATCACCTGAACCATAATACGAGAAGCACTGTACCTATACAAAGATATAAAGTGAAACTAAGTTTAAATAGAGTGAAGACTGGTAGATAACCAAGACTCACCTCTCTGCCAGTGGACCTTTTGTTAACACCGCTAGGTTTCTGGAACCACTTGGACAGAGTGTTGCTCCGGGAAGTGTGTGGAGAGCATCTGATCCCAGCGGATGACCCCAAATTCAGATCATCAAGCTTCTACTGAGTAGCTCCCCTAGAGGAAAATCCTATCCGCATGACAGTAAAATCCCCAGCCAAAGTGATTTTCAGTGGCAAACCAGCCGATATCCTTAAACGGTATGATATACATGCTCATGGTAGATTTAAACATTTTTTTTATTTTGTTGTTTTAAATGACAAATCATATTCTGATTTGTTCAGTAAGTAATTAGTAACACGACGCAAAAAACGGTTCGGTTCTATCTTTTATCGTTTTGGAGTTATTCATTAAAATGTACTCCAAAATTGAATACCCATGATCCACTGCAATGCAGATATTTGCAAACAGGTTGTGGATCGCCACTAGGGTAAAAATATTTAATATATGGAACGCCACTAAAGTAAAAATTCAATATTTTGGATGAAAATATCTAATACACGTCTCTAATTTAGTGTTTAGGTCACAGTTGCGGCCTACACCTTTTGTATAAGGGTGGATCACAGTTGCAATCACACTCATATTTCTAATTGACGATCTTTGACCTATTTAATAATATAAAAGATATTTTGTAATGATTTTAGTCCATACTCTAATAACCTACGACGCATTATACATGATAATTCGAGATTTTATAACGCTTCTAATGTAAGAATTTGCTAATGTAAGTTAAATATTCTAATGAACGTCTCTAATTAGCAGTTTGGGCCAAAGTTTCAGCCAAAACATTTTGTATCAGGGTGGATCACAGTTGCAATCTCCCTGATATCCTAATCATCGATCTTTGACCTATTTAGTGAATAAATTAGATAAATGGTTTTAAGACCTAATAACCTACGACACATGTTCTATCCTGCTTGCCTGAGCTGTAACGCTCTGAAAGAGGCAAGATTGGACCAGCAGACGCCTGTTTAAGGGCATCGCGAGGCAGACAGCGATCAACAGAGGGTTGTTCGAGGACAGCATAAACCAGAGTGTCAAGACACGCAATCTGAGCCTAAGCTAAAGAGTGCCCTCCGTCTCGGGGCGGCCCAAACCTCCGAGGGTGGCATGAAATGCATGGGTCGTTTTTAGGCCTCAGCCCTCCTTTTCTTCCTTGAGGGTGCCTTGACCCCTAATCTAGATCCAGGCTAGCCCCAGATCATGCTCTAGACGCATGTCCGTCGACCCCTTAGCGTGGCTATGCACTTACGCCTCAGACAGCTTCCCCCCATATCTCTTATTGTGCTGACGCCTACGAGCCTCAATTTTCGGTCGTCCTACGCAACGGAGATCCCGTGCCTTTCGGTCCAAACGTTACAGCACGTGCTCATGTGTGAGCCTCGATACTGCTGCCCCCAACTACTAGGGTGCCTGAGTGGGTGTCTAAATTACATTTAGATTGATATTGGTTTATTTAGAAAATTAGTATTATTTAATACATGTTATTTATGAAAGGAGGCTTTTTTTAACCTCTGCCCACCAGGTTAAGATCAACCGTGGAGGTGGCTAGAAGACAAGGTGACCGAGGGCGGCACTGGCTGGGTTAGGTTAGGGTAAAAAGACGTAGCTCCAGGATGAACCCAGAGACTACGTGGTGCACGGGCCAGCAACTCAGGCCTCATCTCCAGCACTCTCCATACTAACGATCGCCAGATATGATGCCTGATAGATTAAAGAAGGCTAACGATCGTGTTTTGGGCTAGGCTGGGGTACTGTTTATATTTACCGAAACTAAACGACACCTATGGTTAAAATAAGACTTAGGATTCTTTAAAGTGAACGCCCCTGGCTTCAAGGTCACACATGAGCACTGAGTAGGGTAAGGGTTGTGGAAAGGGGATAGGATTAAAGACAGAGAGGGAAACGGTCCCGGGACAGGGTCCAAGGCAAGGAAAGAGGGGGGTAGGGTAGGTTGGGGGATAGGTGAGGAAGACTCAGTGTCCTGCAGACCTGTAAGCTAAAGTTAAAAGCCAGAGGTCAGAAAACGTTAGGGTTATAGAAAATAAGGGTTCTGCTGACCTAGGGTTCTAGAATTTAGATTTTAAACGAACGGTTATGTTTAGGGTTAAGGTTTAGGTCTAGAGTTCAAAACTAATGGTTATGTTTAGCTATAAAGTTCTAAAAGCTACGTTCCTAATTAATGGTTATGATTAGGTTAGAGGTTTAGGTCTACGGTTCGAAACTAACGGTTAAAGACACTCCCGGTTATGTTTTGGGTTCAGGGATTGGAACGCCACAAAATTCTATTTAGGATTAAGGGTGTGAGCTAAGATTAAGATTCCCTTCAATCCAACGATATCCTAAATGGTGAGACACGTCATCAGTAGTAAACCATAGAATCATAGGGTGTTTCGGCCTTTTATTACTAGACACCCTCCTCCATGGCGGCCAGCCGTAGGTCGATCAGTCCTCGGCCCGTGTCCCATAGCCAATTGAATAAAATATTTGTTTATTTATTTATTTGTATTAGTTTATTTAATTAGGTAAGTGAATATTTTTAAAGTATTATTTGAGATAATAGCATCACTAATAATCTTAGAGTTAAACATTATTTAAACTGAGATCATTATAATATCACCTGAACCATAATACGAGAAGCACTGTACCTATACAAAGATATAAAGTGAAACTAAGTTTAAATAGAGTGAAGACTGGTAGATAACCAAGACTCACCTCTCTGCCAGTGGACCTTTTGTTAACACCGCTAGGTTTCTGGAACCACTTGGACAGAGTGTTGCTCCGGGAAGTGTGTGGAGAGCATCTGATCCCAGCGGATGACCCCAAATTCAGATCATCAAGCTTCTACTGAGTAGCTCCCCTAGAGGAAAATCCTATCCGCATGACAGTAAAATCCCCAGCCAAAGTGATTTTCAGTGGCAAACCAGCCGATATCCTTAAACGGTATGATATACATGCTCATGGTAGATTTAAACATTTTTTTTATTTTGTTGTTTTAAATGACAAATCATATTCTGATTTGTTCAGTAAGTAATTAGTAACACGACGCAAAAAACGGTTCGGTTCTATCTTTTATCGTTTTGGAGTTATTCATTAAAATGTACTCCAAAATTGAATACCCATGATCCACTGCAATGCAGATATTTGCAAACAGGTTGTGGATCGCCACTAGGGTAAAAATATTTAATATATGGAACGCCACTAAAGTAAAAATTCAATATTTTGGATGAAAATATCTAATACACGTCTCTAATTTAGTGTTTAGGTCACAGTTGCGGCCTACACCTTTTGTATAAGGGTGGATCACAGTTGCAATCACACTCATATTTCTAATTGACGATCTTTGACCTATTTAATAATATAAAAGATATTTTGTAATGATTTTAGTCCATACTCTAATAACCTACGACGCATTATACATGATAATTCGAGATTTTATAACGCTTCTAATGTAAGAATTTGCTAATGTAAGTTAAATATTCTAATGAACGTCTCTAATTAGCAGTTTGGGCCAAAGTTTCAGCCAAAACATTTTGTATCAGGGTGGATCACAGTTGCAATCTCCCTGATATCCTAATCATCGATCTTTGACCTATTTAGTGAATAAATTAGATAAATGGTTTTAAGACCTAATAACCTACGACACATGTTCTATCCTGCTTGCCTGAGCTGTAACGCTCTGAAAGAGGCAAGATTGGACCAGCAGACGCCTGTTTAAGGGCATCGCGAGGCAGACAGCGATCAACAGAGGGTTGTTCGAGGACAGCATAAACCAGAGTGTCAAGACACGCAATCTGAGCCTAAGCTAAAGAGTGCCCTCCGTCTCGGGGCGGCCCAAACCTCCGAGGGTGGCATGAAATGCATGGGTCGTTTTTAGGCCTCAGCCCTCCTTTTCTTCCTTGAGGGTGCCTTGACCCCTAATCTAGATCCAGGCTAGCCCCAGATCATGCTCTAGACGCATGTCCGTCGACCCCTTAGCGTGGCTATGCACTTACGCCTCAGACAGCTTCCCCCCATATCTCTTATTGTGCTGACGCCTACGAGCCTCAATTTTCGGTCGTCCTACGCAACGGAGATCCCGTGCCTTTCGGTCCAAACGTTACAGCACGTGCTCATGTGTGAGCCTCGATACTGCTGCCCCCAACTACTA
Source organism: Clarias fuscus (assembly GCA_030347435.1). NCBI lineage: Eukaryota > Metazoa > Chordata > Actinopteri > Siluriformes > Clariidae > Clarias > Clarias fuscus. The sequence continues at coordinate 31,350,578 of CM059220.1, forward strand.
GGGTGCCTGAGTGGGTGTCTAAATTACATTTAGATTGATATTGGTTTATTTAGAAAATTAGTATTATTTAATACATGTTATTTATGAAAGGAGGCTTTTTTTAACCTCTGCCCACCAGGTTAAGATCAACCGTGGAGGTGGCTAGAAGACAAGGTGACCGAGGGCGGCACTGGCTGGGTTAGGTTAGGGTAAAAAGACGTAGCTCCAGGATGAACCCAGAGACTACGTGGTGCACGGGCCAGCAACTCAGGCCTCATCTCCAGCACTCTCCATACTAACGATCGCCAGATATGATGCCTGATAGATTAAAGAAGGCTAACGATCGTGTTTTGGGCTAGGCTGGGGTACTGTTTATATTTACCGAAACTAAACGACACCTATGGTTAAAATAAGACTTAGGATTCTTTAAAGTGAACGCCCCTGGCTTCAAGGTCACACATGAGCACTGAGTAGGGTAAGGGTTGTGGAAAGGGGATAGGATTAAAGACAGAGAGGGAAACGGTCCCGGGACAGGGTCCAAGGCAAGGAAAGAGGGGGGTAGGGTAGGTTGGGGGATAGGTGAGGAAGACTCAGTGTCCTGCAGACCTGTAAGCTAAAGTTAAAAGCCAGAGGTCAGAAAACGTTAGGGTTATAGAAAATAAGGGTTCTGCTGACCTAGGGTTCTAGAATTTAGATTTTAAACGAACGGTTATGTTTAGGGTTAAGGTTTAGGTCTAGAGTTCAAAACTAATGGTTATGTTTAGCTATAAAGTTCTAAAAGCTACGTTCCTAATTAATGGTTATGATTAGGTTAGAGGTTTAGGTCTACGGTTCGAAACTAACGGTTAAAGACACTCCCGGTTATGTTTTGGGTTCAGGGATTGGAACGCCACAAAATTCTATTTAGGATTAAGGGTGTGAGCTAAGATTAAGATTCCCTTCAATCCAACGATATCCTAAATGGTGAGACACGTCATCAGTAGTAAACCATAGAATCATAGGGTGTTTCGGCCTTTTATTACTAGACACCCTCCTCCATGGCGGCCAGCCGTAGGTCGATCAGTCCTCGGCCCGTGTCCCATAGCCAATTGAATAAAATATTTGTTTATTTATTTATTTGTATTAGTTTATTTAATTAGGTAAGTGAATATTTTTAAAGTATTATTTGAGATAATAGCATCACTAATAATCTTAGAGTTAAACATTATTTAAACTGAGATCATTATAATATCACCTGAACCATAATACGAGAAGCACTGTACCTATACAAAGATATAAAGTGAAACTAAGTTTAAATAGAGTGAAGACTGGTAGATAACCAAGACTCACCTCTCTGCCAGTGGACCTTTTGTTAACACCGCTAGGTTTCTGGAACCACTTGGACAGAGTGTTGCTCCGGGAAGTGTGTGGAGAGCATCTGATCCCAGCGGATGACCCCAAATTCAGATCATCAAGCTTCTACTGAGTAGCTCCCCTAGAGGAAAATCCTATCCGCATGACAGTAAAATCCCCAGCCAAAGTGATTTTCAGTGGCAAACCAGCCGATATCCTTAAACGGTATGATATACATGCTCATGGTAGATTTAAACATTTTTTTTATTTTGTTGTTTTAAATGACAAATCATATTCTGATTTGTTCAGTAAGTAATTAGTAACACGACGCAAAAAACGGTTCGGTTCTATCTTTTATCGTTTTGGAGTTATTCATTAAAATGTACTCCAAAATTGAATACCCATGATCCACTGCAATGCAGATATTTGCAAACAGGTTGTGGATCGCCACTAGGGTAAAAATATTTAATATATGGAACGCCACTAAAGTAAAAATTCAATATTTTGGATGAAAATATCTAATACACGTCTCTAATTTAGTGTTTAGGTCACAGTTGCGGCCTACACCTTTTGTATAAGGGTGGATCACAGTTGCAATCACACTCATATTTCTAATTGACGATCTTTGACCTATTTAATAATATAAAAGATATTTTGTAATGATTTTAGTCCATACTCTAATAACCTACGACGCATTATACATGATAATTCGAGATTTTATAACGCTTCTAATGTAAGAATTTGCTAATGTAAGTTAAATATTCTAATGAACGTCTCTAATTAGCAGTTTGGGCCAAAGTTTCAGCCAAAACATTTTGTATCAGGGTGGATCACAGTTGCAATCTCCCTGATATCCTAATCATCGATCTTTGACCTATTTAGTGAATAAATTAGATAAATGGTTTTAAGACCTAATAACCTACGACACATGTTCTATCCTGCTTGCCTGAGCTGTAACGCTCTGAAAGAGGCAAGATTGGACCAGCAGACGCCTGTTTAAGGGCATCGCGAGGCAGACAGCGATCAACAGAGGGTTGTTCGAGGACAGCATAAACCAGAGTGTCAAGACACGCAATCTGAGCCTAAGCTAAAGAGTGCCCTCCGTCTCGGGGCGGCCCAAACCTCCGAGGGTGGCATGAAATGCATGGGTCGTTTTTAGGCCTCAGCCCTCCTTTTCTTCCTTGAGGGTGCCTTGACCCCTAATCTAGATCCAGGCTAGCCCCAGATCATGCTCTAGACGCATGTCCGTCGACCCCTTAGCGTGGCTATGCACTTACGCCTCAGACAGCTTCCCCCCATATCTCTTATTGTGCTGACGCCTACGAGCCTCAATTTTCGGTCGTCCTACGCAACGGAGATCCCGTGCCTTTCGGTCCAAACGTTACAGCACGTGCTCATGTGTGAGCCTCGATACTGCTGCCCCCAACTACTAGGGTGCCTGAGTGGGTGTCTAAATTACATTTAGATTGATATTGGTTTATTTAGAAAATTAGTATTATTTAATACATGTTATTTATGAAAGGAGGCTTTTTTTAACCTCTGCCCACCAGGTTAAGATCAACCGTGGAGGTGGCTAGAAGACAAGGTGACCGAGGGCGGCACTGGCTGGGTTAGGTTAGGGTAAAAAGACGTAGCTCCAGGATGAACCCAGAGACTACGTGGTGCACGGGCCAGCAACTCAGGCCTCATCTCCAGCACTCTCCATACTAACGATCGCCAGATATGATGCCTGATAGATTAAAGAAGGCTAACGATCGTGTTTTGGGCTAGGCTGGGGTACTGTTTATATTTACCGAAACTAAACGACACCTATGGTTAAAATAAGACTTAGGATTCTTTAAAGTGAACGCCCCTGGCTTCAAGGTCACACATGAGCACTGAGTAGGGTAAGGGTTGTGGAAAGGGGATAGGATTAAAGACAGAGAGGGAAACGGTCCCGGGACAGGGTCCAAGGCAAGGAAAGAGGGGGGTAGGGTAGGTTGGGGGATAGGTGAGGAAGACTCAGTGTCCTGCAGACCTGTAAGCTAAAGTTAAAAGCCAGAGGTCAGAAAACGTTAGGGTTATAGAAAATAAGGGTTCTGCTGACCTAGGGTTCTAGAATTTAGATTTTAAACGAACGGTTATGTTTAGGGTTAAGGTTTAGGTCTAGAGTTCAAAACTAATGGTTATGTTTAGCTATAAAGTTCTAAAAGCTACGTTCCTAATTAATGGTTATGATTAGGTTAGAGGTTTAGGTCTACGGTTCGAAACTAACGGTTAAAGACACTCCCGGTTATGTTTTGGGTTCAGGGATTGGAACGCCACAAAATTCTATTTAGGATTAAGGGTGTGAGCTAAGATTAAGATTCCCTTCAATCCAACGATATCCTAAATGGTGAGACACGTCATCAGTAGTAAACCATAGAATCATAGGGTGTTTCGGCCTTTTATTACTAGACACCCTCCTCCATGGCGGCCAGCCGTAGGTCGATCAGTCCTCGGCCCGTGTCCCATAGCCAATTGAATAAAATATTTGTTTATTTATTTATTTGTATTAGTTTATTTAATTAGGTAAGTGAATATTTTTAAAGTATTATTTGAGATAATAGCATCACTAATAATCTTAGAGTTAAACATTATTTAAACTGAGATCATTATAATATCACCTGAACCATAATACGAGAAGCACTGTACCTATACAAAGATATAAAGTGAAACTAAGTTTAAATAGAGTGAAGACTGGTAGATAACCAAGACTCACCTCTCTGCCAGTGGACCTTTTGTTAACACCGCTAGGTTTCTGGAACCACTTGGACAGAGTGTTGCTCCGGGAAGTGTGTGGAGAGCATCTGATCCCAGCGGATGACCCCAAATTCAGATCATCAAGCTTCTACTGAGTAGCTCCCCTAGAGGAAAATCCTATCCGCATGACAGTAAAATCCCCAGCCAAAGTGATTTTCAGTGGCAAACCAGCCGATATCCTTAAACGGTATGATATACATGCTCATGGTAGATTTAAACATTTTTTTTATTTTGTTGTTTTAAATGACAAATCATATTCTGATTTGTTCAGTAAGTAATTAGTAACACGACGCAAAAAACGGTTCGGTTCTATCTTTTATCGTTTTGGAGTTATTCATTAAAATGTACTCCAAAATTGAATACCCATGATCCACTGCAATGCAGATATTTGCAAACAGGTTGTGGATCGCCACTAGGGTAAAAATATTTAATATATGGAACGCCACTAAAGTAAAAATTCAATATTTTGGATGAAAATATCTAATACACGTCTCTAATTTAGTGTTTAGGTCACAGTTGCGGCCTACACCTTTTGTATAAGGGTGGATCACAGTTGCAATCACACTCATATTTCTAATTGACGATCTTTGACCTATTTAATAATATAAAAGATATTTTGTAATGATTTTAGTCCATACTCTAATAACCTACGACGCATTATACATGATAATTCGAGATTTTATAACGCTTCTAATGTAAGAATTTGCTAATGTAAGTTAAATATTCTAATGAACGTCTCTAATTAGCAGTTTGGGCCAAAGTTTCAGCCAAAACATTTTGTATCAGGGTGGATCACAGTTGCAATCTCCCTGATATCCTAATCATCGATCTTTGACCTATTTAGTGAATAAATTAGATAAATGGTTTTAAGACCTAATAACCTACGACACATGTTCTATCCTGCTTGCCTGAGCTGTAACGCTCTGAAAGAGGCAAGATTGGACCAGCAGACGCCTGTTTAAGGGCATCGCGAGGCAGACAGCGATCAACAGAGGGTTGTTCGAGGACAGCATAAACCAGAGTGTCAAGACACGCAATCTGAGCCTAAGCTAAAGAGTGCCCTCCGTCTCGGGGCGGCCCAAACCTCCGAGGGTGGCATGAAATGCATGGGTCGTTTTTAGGCCTCAGCCCTCCTTTTCTTCCTTGAGGGTGCCTTGACCCCTAATCTAGATCCAGGCTAGCCCCAGATCATGCTCTAGACGCATGTCCGTCGACCCCTTAGCGTGGCTATGCACTTACGCCTCAGACAGCTTCCCCCCATATCTCTTATTGTGCTGACGCCTACGAGCCTCAATTTTCGGTCGTCCTACGCAACGGAGATCCCGTGCCTTTCGGTCCAAACGTTACAGCACGTGCTCATGTGTGAGCCTCGATACTGCTGCCCCCAACTACTAGGGTGCCTGAGTGGGTGTCTAAATTACATTTAGATTGATATTGGTTTATTTAGAAAATTAGTATTATTTAATACATGTTATTTATGAAAGGAGGCTTTTTTTAACCTCTGCCCACCAGGTTAAGATCAACCGTGGAGGTGGCTAGAAGACAAGGTGACCGAGGGCGGCACTGGCTGGGTTAGGTTAGGGTAAAAAGACGTAGCTCCAGGATGAACCCAGAGACTACGTGGTGCACGGGCCAGCAACTCAGGCCTCATCTCCAGCACTCTCCATACTAACGATCGCCAGATATGATGCCTGATAGATTAAAGAAGGCTAACGATCGTGTTTTGGGCTAGGCTGGGGTACTGTTTATATTTACCGAAACTAAACGACACCTATGGTTAAAATAAGACTTAGGATTCTTTAAAGTGAACGCCCCTGGCTTCAAGGTCACACATGAGCACTGAGTAGGGTAAGGGTTGTGGAAAGGGGATAGGATTAAAGACAGAGAGGGAAACGGTCCCGGGACAGGGTCCAAGGCAAGGAAAGAGGGGGGTAGGGTAGGTTGGGGGATAGGTGAGGAAGACTCAGTGTCCTGCAGACCTGTAAGCTAAAGTTAAAAGCCAGAGGTCAGAAAACGTTAGGGTT